>JAPSES010074368.1:0-10473 GCA_029822895.1 Maxillicosta whitleyi
TGAAAATTTCATTAAAATCCATTCATAACTTTTTGAGTTATCTTGCTAACTAACAAACAAACAAACCCTGGCAAAAATATTACCTAAATATATGTTCATGTATCTATATATATGCATTATTTTGAGCAAATACAGTTTTTACATAGTGCAAATTAGACAGTTTTATGAAGAGTGCAAAATATAAGTTTGTGAGTTGGTGAATTGGGTCGGGTGGGGGTGGGGTGGGGGGGAATTGACACTGAATGGGTCATGAACTACATAGTTTTACATCTTTAGTAATTTGGCCATTTTTAATAAAAAACACCTTAATGGAATATTCTTTTGTGATTTTATTACAATCAGCTGGAGGTTTTTCTTTGGTCCCACCAACAGTGGGTGGTGACCCTTTGACCTGTTTCCTCCAAACCTTCCCTTTCAGGTCACCTCCTATTCCCCGTGGGACCGGTACTGTTTCCTTAAATAGCTCTACAGTGGAAAATGTGGTCCATCAGTAGTTTGAATCAGTGGGAGACTGACACAGAGCTCCACACATCTGGTCAGAAAATGTGTTTTATTGTCTGAGAAAGTAGATGGAGTTGGAAATAAAGCTGACTAGACTTTCTGTGCATTTTTTTTGTCTCTATTTCTTCGTACTTATTGCAATATATTTTTAGATGATAGTTGAAAGATGTGTATTGGATGCTTTGTGCCATTGCTTTTTCTACGTACTTTTTATGTGCTTAATTGACAGATGGATTTCATAGTAAAACTGAAACTGGAAAGAAATGTTGAGATGTTAATGATGCAGCCAGTTATAATTGTGCAGTTTTATTTTATTCATGAACGATGCTTTATAATGACGCACTGACTGGACAAAAAAAGTCCCACATGTGTAATATTTTGTCTGAACACCATTAAATATATTACAGGACTGATTCTATAATAGATATTATGCAATGCTTATGCAGTGTCACAATAATAAATAACATTTTTTACATCTATAGTTACATTCATTTTGTTTTTGCCATGATTGATGATGGTAGAGTCAGACCACTTTGTAAAGTCTCCTCCATCACTACTGTGTCAATGCATGATGTCTTAAGCACCCTGGACCATTATTTTACAATATGAGCCTCATGAATCCTGACATTTGTCCAATCGTTATGCTCTCTAGACTCTAGCAAATGACATGTTTGTTTAATCTGTTAAAGTTAAAGGGTTTAAAAAAAAAAAAAAGGTCACTGCAGTAATAATCCAATGGAAAGATCTGAACTATTTCTTTAGATGAATCCATATGGAGAGTTTTTTGGCCTGACTGTGTATAATATATGATATAATAAAATGAAGATATGAATTAACAGATAATATTTCTTCAGTTTTACAAACAGTTGCCAAATCATTTTCTCTGTACGTCCAAACTTTACACAATCAGCTGAAAAATGCAATAAAATAAAATGCAATAAAAAATGTTGGCAGTGGCCACACACAGAGCAGATGCATCTCCAACAGCTGTGCTGTTTTCTACAGGTGTTTTCTTTATTGGGCAGTGCATGTGTTTGGATTAATGCGTTACATCATATGGTCTGTTTAAGGTGTGGTATTAGCAGGTGAGTTTTTTAGTCACTCAGGTTAGAAAGGGATAGCATAGAACTGGTAGATTTGGGGGTTTTTTTTTGTTTTTTTTTTTATTATTAGTTGCATACTTGTGCTCATACTATAATGTTCTTTTGACGTTGCTCTGCAGTTCAACTAAATTTTACCTTCTGAACTGAAATTCATTTGCTAGTAGGTCGAACAACACAGTGTTATAATTATCTTTCAGAATGTTGTATTTCAAGTGTTTTGGCAAAAATCCAACTGGTTTCTACACTCCTTAATCAGTGTTCAGATTTATGTCCAATCCAAAGTAAAATGAATATTTATCTAAATAGAATTTTGTTCTGCAGGTTTTTCTACCGATTGTGTCCACACAACCTTCATCTTATCATCTTACAATGTAAAAACAATTACAACTACTGCTGACCTTGATCTACTGCAGGTCATACAATGAATCATACACTTGGATTTGATCTTCCAGGTGGGGGTTCATTACACAAACTACTAGCAAATGCACAAAATTGAATATAACAGTAAAGTTTTCCTAATCTCTACACTTTCCCTGAACACATGGATACACACAGACAACTTTGGAAAGCATTTTTTAAATATTTTGTTTGTTTTTCAGACCTAAAAAATGGTGGACAAAAAAAATCTGTTTGCAAAACTTTCACATTAATGTATATTCGTTATGTTTTCTATAAGGTGACCTGTCATTATATTTAGTATGTGAGTGGAGAGCTGCAGAGGAAAGGTGTGTGTTTTTACATTATGGTGCTGTTCCTGTACCTTTAAAGAGGAAACACACATAAATAAACAGTAGTTAACAGTAGTACGGGCCTGTTCACTAAATCAACTGCTACACATTTAATTTCATTACCATCTTTATAGTCTGTTGCTACAGGAGTATTTCCTGGTTAGATATCCAGCGTAAGACCTTAAACTGTCTGTCCTCCAAAGAGCCCTGTGTCCAGACTACTTGTACATCCAAGACTATAAGATCCTTCAGTGAGTGAATAAAATGAAAGAATGTGAGGTTATAATGATTTTCTGAACAACTTGTGATTCCAGCGAGCAAAAGGCAGCTCTGCCAAAATCTTGATTCAGTGCTGTTCAAATAGTTTGGCAGAGAAATAGGTCAAACTTTGCAGACAAGTTTCATCAATAATTTTACATTACATTCGTTCAAATAAAGTCTGTTTTATTCTGTGCAGCAGTGTAAAGCCTACGACAGAGATAATTGTGATAACTGCTACAGCCAAAGGAACAGACACAGATCATTGTTATGGAATAAAGGGATGGAAAAATGAAAAGTGACTGGAAAAAATATTGAGTCTTTGAAAACTCATTGAATTAAACCCCACTGACACACTCAGCGCTCAATTCTTTCATGTTTCCACCTTTTGTGGACTGTTAAGTTTTCACACTGTTATACTAGTTACCTGCAGGTAATGTACATTTCTTTTAGGTTTACAAAATGAGTGGTTTATGTTCTCCATAACTCCACCATATTGACTTACTGTATTTCCTCTGTGACATGTGAGTGGAATATTGAATCCCCTAGGAATGAGGTGTGAAGTCTGCCTGCGTATATTTATTATATATGTGAAATAGTTCCAGTGCAATCCAAGGTAGACAGATAAAAGTGAGGAAAAAACAGGAATGCTCTCTCTCTTTTTTCTTCTTTTTTTTTTAAAGAAGTCCTAAGTGTTGCAGTCGTATGGACGTTTCAGTGTTACACTGACTCCTTCTTTTGTCCTTAGGGGGTCTTGTGCATCACCAGTGGCTGTTGAATTATTACATTTTGTGTTATTATCAAACTCTTTTGTTTAACCTCAAAATGAACTTCATCCTGAACTGAGGTTTGACACAGTCTTTTCCAAACAAATACAGTAAAAACATTTAAGTCACAGTCTGTCGTCCTGGTAGCTGTTGCTGTTGGACTTTGCTGTAGAGCTTTGAGCCTATTGCCAAGTGGTCGGGCCACACAGTTGATGCCGCCTCACTATGAGTCGCTCAGCGTGTACGTGAGCACTCACACAAACACAACACAACCTGTACACTGTCATTTGTGGTCAACAGTGTATGTGAGGTCAGCAGGTGACATTTTCAGCATCTCCTTTGTTTGCTGAATTGTCCAGAAAATAAATTAAAGGAAAAAAAGCATCACATGCCATGTGTATTCTTCTATTGTGTATCTCATTTGTAGGTGTTACTTGTGTTGGAATCCAGTGAATTTTCATCAAAGTGAAACAAAAGAGCAAATGTATTCATACAAGGTTTGTCTGTCAGACAGTTGGTTGTCATCATATCTATCATATCATATCATATCATATATATCATGTCATATCATATCATATATATCATATCATGTCATATCATATATATCATATCATATCATATCATATCATGTCATATCATATCATGTCATATCATATCATGTCATATCATATCATGTCATATCATATCATATCATATCATGCCATGTCATGTCATGTCATGTCATGTCATATCATGTCATGTCATATCATATCATGTCATATCATATCATATCATATCATATCATATCATATCATATCATATCATATCATATCATATCATATCATATCATATCATATATATCATATCATATCATGTTTTCATGTGTATTGGGGTGGCTGTGGCTCAGGAGGTAGAGCAGGTTGTCCAATATCTGAAGGGTTGGTGGTTTCAGTCCTGCTCTGTCCTAGTGTTGCTGTTGTGTCTTTGGGCACTTCACCCTCCTTACGTACTGCTTCTCATACTGGTGCATGAATGTTCGGACGGGTCGTAGGTGTGAATTGTCAGTTCTGTCTTCTGTCAGCCTGCCCCAGGGCAGCTGTAGATACATATATAGTTTACTACCACCACAGTGTGAATGTGTGAGTGAATGAATAATGGATCCACTGTACATGCTTTGAGTATGACTTCATAGAATAAATATATAAAATCCATCATTTTTGCCACATTCACAACCAGTCTGACTAAAGATTTGGGAGATTTTTTTGGTGGACAAAGGTCATAGGTCAAGGACGCTCATGCATGTCTAATCCTGTGCACGCATCATTTCAGAAATGCCTGGAAAGATGAATTTCTTAGATTTTCTTGGCCAAAGGTTAAAGGTCAACCTCATAAAACAACCCAAGGTTTCAGATGATGTAGGTAGTAGTTAGTAGATAGTAGGTAGAGTTAAATGCTATTGTTTAATGCAAATGTTGATACTAGATGGAAACTTTACACATTTCTTATTCTTCTTTTCCTGAAAAGGTGCCAGTGAATGACTATTTTAAGGTCCCATCCTGACTCTGATCTTAACTGAAACTCATTTGTGGGACGTTCAAAATTGTTCTGTGTGGACATGAAAAACAAAATTATGAAAAAGGGCATATTTGGCTTTAAATGGTTTGGTGTTATATTAGAGGATGATGTAATTACAGGCACAGATTATTATTTGCCTGTTTGCTGCATTATGTCATCATTTTAGGTCAACTGGCCTCAAAAAATGAGAAGTGAACACGTAGAGTTCAGTTTGGGTAAATGCTCTCTTTACACCCTCTGCACAAGAGATGCTTTTTAAGTCATCTGAGCTGCAGAGTCACATGTAAAGTAAACCAGAGACTTTAAACACCAAGAGGGGAGTGTTTGACGCATGCTCTTCCAAAGCAAACACAGACAAATAATTTAATAAGAGTAATAATATTTTGTCTTGGCTAAAATAGCATTTTCATCGCTCACAGTGTTGTTGTTTTTGTCCCCCTTGGATCTTAAAACACAACTTCCTGTCCTCAACAGTGTAACTCCACAGTGTTTACTGGCTTTTTATGACATCTGCCGACAAGGAATTTTAATCACTGTTGATTATTCTCTGTTACTGGACACAAAATGGAAATGTCAGCCTTGATCATCTGTAGCTGGACAACCAGTGAGTTAAAACAATGTCGATGTTAGGATAGAATGTCTATTTCTTTGGAAATTCATCTCAGCTTCCATTTGTATTGAGCGCTGATTTTTCATCATGAGTATTGGTAAAAGTTTGCTCTTCTTTGCATTATAGCTGTTTCCCTATGTCTTTTTTTTTTTAACCTGTCTTTTATTCATCTGTGAACATACTGACAGCTTATATTGCTTCTTTTACACATTTATGTAGGATAAGCTTTTCAGATTTTCAATTTGCTTGCCAAGTGGCGGTCAGACAGTGGCTTTAACGACTTGTGCGGTCGCCACAAATCTCTCACCCCAGGTTTATTTGCTGTATGCCACTGTACATGAGCTGAGACACTGAGCCAGTGGGTGGCTGTGGAACGTCCACTAATAAAACATATACAGCACAAAAATGTCAGGATGTATTTCAAAGGGATGTGAAAAAGCTTTATGTTTGGTCAGAGCAGACAGAGACCTAATGGCATCCTGGAGGAAGAGGAAGCATGTGGAGCCACTTCTACTAGGCTGTAAGTGTGGGTTGTTGAGTCCATCAGTTTTAATGACACTTATGTATATGTACGTAAGTAAATAACGTTTTAAAGATATAGCACTTTTCCAAAGGAGTCTTAAACAGACAAAAAAAAAGGAGGAAAAACATGAATGTGGATCAATAAAGGGGCAACAAAAATCAAAGTAACAATAATGTTAGAAAACCCCAAATAAAATAAACATAAATTCATCCAGAAAATTATTTTTTATATTTGTATTATTATCAATATCAACACATTAACCTGGATTAATCCAACATCATTGAATGATTTGATGATCATGATTAAAAATCTTAATGCAGTTAACCCATAATGCATCTCTGCCAAAGCAGTTTGTCCAAATATAGTTAGCATCGCACAAGTGCAAATGTGTGGTTGATCCAGTAGTGAAAGGCAGCAGAACCAACCCACAAAGATGGAAGACAGTAAACAGCACGTTGGCCTCTGGATGGAAATATGAGGACAAAAACCAAGATGGAACAGTCGACCGTTATAAAGACTTCTGCAGGTAGGATTTTTTTTCTTCTTCATTGGAGCACTTCCAGCTTAAAATACCACATTAACATGATGCATATGTAAATGGGGGTGTGGCCACCTGATCTGCACGGTTACCCAATTTGCTTTGTGCATGCACAATACAGTCGGCCAACATGGCCACAAAACTACTGCAACTCCAATTGGACAAAACCGATTTGCGTACCTTAACCTATTTGTGTCTTAAAAAAAAACAACTAAAAACTTTATTAACACCATTTAAATTCACGAGATGTAGTTTATTGATGCCAAACTTGGCAAATTCTTTTTGTAATAACATAATGACATACAAACATCAACACTTAGAAAGAAGTCTTACATAGAGCTATGAATACTAAAAGGATAGAATAAGAGGATATAATATAATATATGATATAGGGCAGTATGTATAAAATATAAAATAAGGAATGTGCAGTGTATACAATGTACAAATGTATACATATATACAGAGAATGAACAGATATAGCTTGTCTATATAACCTACAGAGACAAAATATACAGATGCACTGATGTGTAGAGAAGTGTACAGATACACTAACCAACTTAGTCACCAGAAAATAAGGTAGGCACACAGGGATTCTGCTAGCACTTAATGTGTCAAACACAAACACGGTAAGTGTATATACATACAAAATTAATGTTTAATGATTATAAATGAACGATATTTAATCGTAATCAAAATTAATCTATAGCAACCCTGTGATTAATCTGATTCACATGTTCACTAATTTGTATATTCTCATATTATGTTTTGTATGCTGTTTTTGTGCTAATAAACTAACATTTGTGCTTTTCTCATCTTCATAAATAACTATTACTCTACATATACACAGTACAGTGTCTGGTACTTAGTCATAATGTAGGTTCCAGTTCTGATGATTAATGTCCATAGTAAACTAATAAATCTAAATCAAATGTCGAGTCCTGGATTGAACATATGCAAATCAAAGGTGTCTTAAACTGTGTTGTTTTATGTGAAAACTTTCAATCTGTGCTGTTTTTTTTCCTCAATAAAGTGAAATAAAAGTGAAAGTAAAAGTTCAATTAAGTGAAAGTAAAGGTGAATTAAATAGTAAAACTATAATCATTTTTTTAAAGTATTGTACATGTGCCTTGCATTTATTGTATATTTATGTGTGTAATATACAGTTTTTCCCATGAAGTTGGAATAAAATATTTACCTTTTTTCATGAAATGATTGTGACAATGTTATTTATTACTGATAAATAAAGTGTAACTGGGATTCGGTATGTAATCATTGTACCTCAAAGGTAATGATGTGTAGAAATAAGGAGTAATAAAAAGAGGAATGGATCTGAAAACTGAATTATTCTAATGTTATTCATGGGTGACAGTGTATTTATATGACACGTGTATGTTGCAATACTGTACTACCATCCACAGAGTAGTAAACAAATGACCATAAAATGTGTACATGAAAATAATCATACATGTGTTATACTTAAAAGCAGTCATTCTGCTTAAATTCCTCTATTTTTATCATACATTTTTTGCTAATAATACTCTTTTAGTTAAATAAGCTTTTGAACTCAATACTTGTATTTATAATGGAGAATTTCTACACTGTGGTATTTGTACTTTTATTTAAATAAAACATCTGAGTACTTCTTCCCGTGTCGCCAAAGTACAGTAATCTTCCGTAGCCATATATCCTCCCTGAAGACAGTGGTCTCTGACAGGACACCACGTTGAGCGTTCACAGTCACGGTTTGCATTTGTGGACAGACGGTATATGTTCCATTGGGATGTTTGTTTCAACTTCTCCTTTTGTGGAGGCCTGAACACATGGCTGCCACTTGGGGGAGACTTCATAGAAAAACAAACTATATATTCAAATTTATGACCACATTTTTGCAGGCTTTATTTTTAGCTGTGCACTTAGAAGACTGACAACAGAACAAACCCAGGGAGGTCTGTCTAAGATTAAACACTGCAGTTTCATCCAGGAAGGAGAATTGCACAAGATCTTAAATTAGACCAATGTTTAAATAAGAATATATCTTCATTTTGTTTGTACTCGTACCTTTTGTTTCTCCATCACTGGTGCCACAAGTCTCTTAATACAAAACTCTTCTTAACATGTGTTTTAAGATTTTGTACAGTGGTGAGAACCATTTTTCTATATTTTGCATAAAAAGGGGATATATTTCACCTATGTGACTTTTTTTTTTCTTGTTTACAACTAAAATAAAGTAAAATTACTTTTTTTGTACGTGCAATAAATGTACATCCGGGTGTTTGTCCCAAAGAAAGTGACGCAAGTAAAGACATTTTTCTGAGAAAACACCATGACTACAAACTTTGCATTATTTACCCAGTGGCACCAGTTAAATACAGGTTCTCTTCTCCTGGGTTCACACATCTGTCAGAGCGTCAGAGCACATGACGTACATCATTGTTTCAGAGGTCGTCATACTATTGGAAAGGCGTTGTTAGATTGTTTGCTAATTCACTCTTTCTTTGTGACGCTGCATTCTTCATCCTGTCTCGTGTCCGCAGTGCGTTAAGTTATAATAACTGACAAAATGTGAAATCAGGCAATTAGAAAAGCACTAAATAATGATGTTAGGACTCACTTTTATTAGTAGTAGTGTTGAGGGACAGACAGCTTTAATGTCTGTCTTATTTTTACTGAGACAAATTTCTTAGTTCTTGTGCCAACACATCATTTATTTCAGCCTAAATAACCTTCAATTGTAAAGGTCAATGAGAGGCTCAGGGGACACCATGGAAACCGGTGACCTGACACATCCATACTGTGAATTATTACTATTCAGCTTATAGGTCTTGTGGGCTACATTTAGCGCTGGCATTTTAGGAATGAGAATATTAGGCTTCACCTAGGAGAAAGACAGAAATGTCTCAAAAAAGGGCAGACGGAGACTTTAAGGGTTACAATTTACTGCACCTTTCTTAATTGTTGTTTACTCAGTCAGCAACCTGAGGCAGCAGATAATAAAAGGACACAGAGAAAAAGGAGCTGAGGGTCCACAGGCCTGAGGAGTTAACCCCTACAGTGAAGGGATATTATTTTGTGAGGGGCATTTTGTTGGCATGGTTTGGATCCAGTTCTACCTTTATCTGTATATTTGTCCATAGCACTTATATACGAATGAAACTGGGTTTATTTTGGTACTGGCACTTTGCCAGCTATTTAGACCCAATAATAAAAGAGAAATTTAGACAATATATCCCCCCAGGATGTACCTAATTATGAATTAAGCCTACCTAATTATTAAGAATTTTTAATAAAATATTACGTTTTAGTTTAGGTTCCACATACAGGCCAATATGATCTAAAGAAAAATAATAGCATAATAAAATATAAACAGTGAAAACTCCATTTTTCAAGGTTCAACTGGACTAGTTTTGTTGAACTTCAAAGAACTAAGAAGAACAGTGAAAAATGAGAAACTGAATGAGAAATTGCTTTTATTTTAGTTCCAAACTCCAAATTTTATTTCATTTATTTGTTCATTTATTTTTTTTTTTTTTTTACAATATTCTGTTTGTTACCAAATGTGTGTGTAACATTGTGTCTAATGCACATGTATAAATGATAATACTTTGGATGTTCTCACCTCAGCTATTCAAAGTTTTTTGCCTGAGTTTCAACGCTTCATATAAAGCTTCATATAAAAGCCCATAACGAACACATGCATTTTGTATTTTTACACTGAAGGTGACAGTTATTGTTGGATTTCTTACACACTTGGACAGGGAGGAGTATTCCATCTGTTCACTAGATGTCACCAAATATGAGACAAAGGTCCCGACTGGTCTATTTCATACCATGTTGTTCCTTATATGAGAAAGAAAACTGCATGGTGACTGCCATACATACATTCTATATATA
>JAPSES010074369.1:0-10472 GCA_029822895.1 Maxillicosta whitleyi
TCTACAACATTGATTCACCAGTAAAACCCATGGAGTTGGATCAATGACAGTGGATGGAAACACTGGATTTATGTTCAATTAGTGATAGATTTTACTGAAAAAGTCACTGTTTCCTCAGTTTTCTGTTGTTTTTGATATAATATGCCTCAACTTGAATTTGAGCTTTTATGAACATCTACACGATCAGGGAATTAATTATAGGAAAATATATTGTGTTCACTGAAAAAATGCAAAATAGAGAGGATGATATTACAATAAATGGTGATAAGTCACATAAGAAAGGTTAAATATTGAGAAAAATGTATTTGTGAAAAGACAAACGCGTCCTTTATTCCAGAACCAGCTGAAACGACAGCCACAAAAAGTAGAAAAGTAAAAGGATATATAAAAAATATCTATATAGACATAACAGTAGTGCAGAAAGACTGATTTAGCACTGCTATATTAGGCAAGATTGACAAACAAGAATACAAAGATTCTGCAGGCATGAAAACTATATAAAACAGACAAAAAACATGGAGTGAAAATATCAAATCTGATCGTGTCAATGTAGTAACATCTGCATAGATGTAATGTTAAGAATTCTTCAAAATAAAAGCACAAATACACAGTCTGTAGTTTGAAGAATCCTCAATATGTAAATTAGAGAGTATTCACACATTATGCACAAAACCAGTCCTTTCTTTGCAAATAAGCCTTGATCCATAAACATAATATATTTGAAGTGGTGCCAGGCACAACAAACCCCACCCCTCATATTTTGCCCATTATAAGTAAATGGGAATATTTTACAAATCATTAAAAAAAAATTAAACTTTGACCTACTTTTCCCAAAATGTTATCACATCTATTCTGGGTCACAGGCAATCTATAAACCCAGTTTGGTATGAATTCAACCAATATTTTTGCTGCTGAAATGTTAACAAAGAAACAAACAAACCCAACCAAAAACAACACCCCCTGCCTCTGCTTTGGAGGGCAGGTAATAAATAATAAATTGCATTAACTACATTAACTTCACTCCCACTGAATTATTTATGAGCAGTGGGAAACACATTCTGAGACCTGATTAGAAACTGTCATGTGGTGGATCTGCGTTGTAGTTTTTACACCTAATGTTCTGACTTCACACTGTGTAGAATGGACTGATGTCGGTTTTTGTCTCCATCTTCCCCTTCTTTCTGTCAGGTTTGGTGAAAGCTGTGAACACCGCCGTAGATCTGATAGTGGCTCACTTTGGTACCAGTCGAGATCCAGATGTAAAGGTGGGATTTGTTACCGTCAGTTGTACTACAGCGATGTCTCGACCAATGACATGACGAGTTTTACACATTATGAGCCTTTGCTTCAGACTGAAATCATCTTGTACGTCACGTCAGTTCTTATGGCATTTAGCGTGTTATATGTAGGCATTTTTGACCTTTTGCATGTTGTTCGATGCCATTTGATCGCGTGTCAATTATTTCGCAATCTCCAGTTTACATAACCCTAACCCTCAGTGTGTGGTATTTGACGCTGGGTGAACGTAAACATGGAAGCTTATAATGCATACAGATAATACACCAATTTGTTTTTGTGATATCATGTTGAGTCGATTTATTGCTTTAAGTTGCGCGTCGAGATCCGAGTTACAATTTTGGTTTCAGATATGTCCCTAGTTGTCGTAATGAGGGGTTCCTCATCTAAACCCCATGTTTATATACCCTACCAGGTGGCACCAGAGGCACATGTGGCTCCTCCATCCCTCTGTGGCGTTGAGAAATTAATAATGAGTATTTAATTTATTTTATGTTTGTTAATGTTTTTTTTTTAATATAATTCTAAAACTGAAGGTTATGGTGATGTTAGGTATTACAGGTATCATCTTCTGCTGTCGCTGTCCAGTGGGGTGGTGCTGAAATGCTTTGCCACATGTCAGAAAGAGGTGAAAAGAGGTTATCCAGAACACGTCAAATACGTCTACGAAAAGCAATATGCATTAGAGATCAGGTCAATAACATATTTTAGTCATGGGTTAGAAATAGGTTTTGGATACACTAGACATTATATCGATGCATTTTGACTTATGGAGGTGGAACAGATTAATGACATTTCAATTTATTTCAATAGGGAAAATGACTTGATATATGAGGAAATTGAGTTATGAGCTTGGTCACAGAATGAATTAAACTTAAAGTCATGGTACAACTGTATGTTTATTATGTGCTACTAAGTGCTAGATCTGTGATTACACAGCTTTTTGAAAGGTAAAGCAAAGCAAATGACAAAAAAATCTAGCTTGTTATTTGTGATTTATGATTAAATATTAAATGTCCGACTCCTGAAATTTTGGGGTTTGTTTTGATTTAGTTGAAACACATGACACCTTTTTTGATGAGGTACACTGATTTTCACATCTGTGTTTCCTTTGTGTTATGCATGTTGAAACCTGATTAATGCTTTTTTTTTTTTTTTACTTTTTTTGTTTTGGTGTCACCTGTCACTCATGTCTGTTGTTCCTTACCTTTTCTCTGCATCCTTTTAGGCCAAACTAGGGAACAGCTGGGTCAGTCCCAATGTGGGTCATCTCATCCTGAAGTACCTGTGCCCCGCCCTCCATGAGGTGCTGCAGGATGGGCTGAAGGCCTATGTCCTGGACCTGATCATCGGACAGCGCCGCTGTCAGCCCTGGAGCCTGGTGGAGGCGTCCACTCAGCTGGGTGGGTACACTACTGTGGACTGGACAGGGGGGGGTTTGGGGGGGCACAGGGAACGTTTCACTACTGACACTTTGCATGATCATGCTTTCTTTAAATTTTAGTAGTCTACTAGTCCATCCATGAAGTCTATGAGCTGCTTCACATTATTGATTGCTGTCTATTTGTTACGTATTATATATTATAGATTTCCATTTAATCCAACATGTTACAGGGTTCCTACGCAAGTATGGAAAGTATAGAAAAGTATGGAATTTGATTTTATACATTTCCAGGTCTGGAAAAGTATGGAAAAATGGACAGTTGTTGTTACAGTTTATCATTTCAGGAAGTTTCACACCAACTTCATACTTCAACTCTTAAAAGTTTTATTAACAGCAGAAATAATCCAAACTATACACATTTTTTTCCACACTTTGTCTAATAAAATGAGCTAAAGTTCTGTCTGCTGCGTTTGACCCTCTGTCGTGTGTTTGTTCTTCAGGCCCGTCCACTCGTGTTCTGCACAGTCTGTTTTCAAAGGTCAGTCAGTTCTCAGAACTCACCAGCCACAGCATGAGACTCAACGCCTTCATCTTTGGCCTCCTCAAGTGAGTCATTAAACTTCTACAAGAATAATTTGTGTCATCAGCATTTCCAGCATTTGAGCTTTGAGTAATCAGATAATTATTATAATCAGATCCAACACCTTTACATTAACTTCAGAAATGTCATCAAATCCAATCAGAAATCCTTAGTTTAGACGTTTCAGTCAATTATTGGATTTCTTTTGGAGTTTGTATGTATGTAGTGTTGGTAGAATCAAACTTCATATTACTGTCTTTTACTCAGGTTTTATTACATCTATGCCGTTTCCTACAGTTTAATTTTTACACATGTGGGGATGTAAAATAACTAAGTCTTCTTCATGACAGTACTGTGGACTTTTTGATTCTTCACGTTTTAGTTAGTTTTAAGGCTTAATAACACCTTGTTTGACCACATTTCACTGAGCATCCACTGACATGAACACGGCACCACTGTGGGGCTGGAGGTCATTGTTTATTTATCGTACCTGACATTTCTTTGTGTGTTTCCTTAATTTATGCCGCATGTGTTCAGTGCAATATTGAGTACAAAGTCCAAAAGATAGACTTAACCCCTTAACGCCAACTGGTGCAAATTTGCATCAAATCAATTCCATTGTGGAATCAGCTGAGTTATCGTGTGCATTTCCCCCTGATGTGATTTGGTCATGTTCGATACATAATAAAGACACTGAAAATAATTTAATGGCATAATTGGAACCATCGACTAAGTTGAGAAAATCTGCTTTTTTGTCACAAATTCGCAGCATCCCCAAATTTCAATCTATTTTATGTGCTATAGTCAAACTAACAATCACCACTTAATTTAGTATCTGCTTGAAAACAAAAACACAAATAATACATTTTTTGTTTATAAATTTTGGGCATTACAGGCCAGTATTAACAGGTATGAGAGTTGTCTTAAAATGTATAGAAAAAGGAAAAATAATGATCATTATCATTTTTTATGGCTGTTAATCATGTTGTGATTGTGACCGTCCCAGCTCAGAGCTTAAATTCTGCTGCAGGACACTTCTGTTGCATTTCTTCTGCCATTGTCTTTAAATTTGATTTCCTTGGTGTTTCAGCCTTAAGTCTCTGGAGTTCTGGTTTAATCATCTTTACATACATGAAGGTAAATAGAACCCCAGACCCTTAAATCAGGATTAATTCTTTCTGGATGAAGCATTCCTGCTCACATTTGTGTCTGTTCTGTCTCTTTTGTCAGATATCATCGGGGCGCACTATAACCCATGGGGTTTCCTCCCTCTGGCACACGGTCCATGTCAGCCTCTGTTTGAGGAGCTCCTCCTTCTGCTGCAGCCATTGTCCCTCCTGCCCTTTGACCTAGACCTCCTCTTTGAACCTCATCTCCTCCAGAAGGGCCAGGAGCATCTACGTCACAAGGAGCAGCTGTGCTCTGCAGGCCAGAGCGTGGATCAGTCGACTCGCTCCACTTTCCAGCTCATGAGGGGCTGGAGCACCACCGTAAGCGAAATGGTTAGAGATTCAAATGGTGATTTCAAGAGAGAGAAGCCACGTCTCAGACGAGAGGGAACATGGCCGAGGATGGAAGGAGGCACATTGAAAGGAGATGTCAAATCAAAACTGAGGACAGACAGCACAGTTAGTGAAAGCATGTCAGCTGGACCTGTTAGCAGACAGACAATGATGGAAGAAGAGTTTTCTGCACTTTGGAAAGAAAGAGCGTGGATGGGTGGGCAGAGGGTGAAGGGAGTAGGACAAGACAGGCAAGAAGAGTGTGAAGATGGACTGGAGAATTCCAGGAGGAAGGACAGAGACTGGGATCTGACAAATGATGGACGTCAGCGACAAGAAAGACAAGCTGGCTGGTGGTACCAGCTCATGCAGTCATCTCAGGTCTACATCAACCAGTCAACAGAGGGTTCGAAGTTTGTTAAGACAGAAAAGAAGAAGAAGTCATCAGATAAACGACAAGGCCACCTGCCACCCACCAGAGAAGGTGTGGTGGAAGGGGCGGAGTCAAGCCAGGAAGGAGAGGAGTCCCAAAATAGACAAAGTTCTTGTAGCTCCAGTGGGGAATCAGGATCCAGGGGGAGGCCCTCATGGATGGGTAGCCCACCAGAGTCTGTACTCAACCAGGAAACAAACACTAAATCTCCAGAGGCTACAGGGACCAGGGCACAAGCTGCAGCCCAAGACGAAAGCCCCTCACAGGGACAAAGTCTACGATGGAGCAGGCTCTTTGGATCCAGCGTTGGCTCTCTGCCAAAGGGGGAGGGAGTGGAACAGAGAGGAAAAGGTCCAAAGAGCAGGTAATATTAAAGTAGAAAGAACTAACCATTTGCTATGTGATACATCTTCTCAAAGAAATATTAATGTAGTCATGTAATAATGGTCTGAAGTATGAGAAAGTTGACAAAGGACTAGAATAATATGCATTTGACAATTACCAAGGTAGTATTAATTAAATAAACAGGAGAAGATGCTAATATTAGCGAGCAGAGACAGCAGATTATTACTTCTGCTCTAACTCTTAACTCTGTGGTACTGTTTAGGGAGCTGTGCACTATTTGAAGTGAAGCAAATGCTGTATACCACATAAAATGTCTTTTTGCATTTTTCTGTCTATGTTTCAGGCCACCTTCAGGCTGGCTTGGTCTGGATAGGTCAGTTTTTGATCTTGTAGCTCAAACAATTGGAGCAGGAAGTGAGAAGAAGTCAGAGCCTCCGGTCGAACCCACACCTCCAACCGTCAAAACAACACAAGTCAAACAAACGTGTTCATGGTAAGACTTACATTTGTTAGTCTATGTACAACAGAGACTGTGTCATAATAATAATAATAATAATAATAATAATAACCAGTGAACTGCTGTTGGTCAGTTTATCAGAGAATAATCTGGACTGTAAAATGTCAGGTTAAAAATGTCTATCACAGTTCCGTAAAGCCCTCATATTGCTCGACTCCATGCCCATTGCTTACAAATGTCCTCTTTCCTTTAAACCCTAACACTGTTTTACACCTTAGAAGTTTTCTGGCTCACAGACTACCTGACAAGAAGAACACAATTTATTACGCTGAGGAACTGTATATCAGGAATAGTAACACCGGTGCACCACAGGGCGCTGTTTCAGCTCCCATCCTGTTCACATTGTACACAGTGGACTTTAAGTACAACTCTGGTGTCAGACTTGCAGACTTCGTGCCCTGTTTTGATATCATCACTTCTTCTAAAATGTTATATGGACTTGGTAGGATTTTTAGTGCTACTCTCTGGAGCACATGAACTCAGCGTCACTTAGGCTGGAACAGTAAACTGTTGGCTTTCTGAAACGGTGAGTTACTAATTAATCATATCAGGTCTGTTAACTTTTATTTTCATTCTGTTTTTCTCCAGTGAAGTGCGAGCTTTGTGTCATCACATCGCCACTGAACCAGGGCAGCTGAGCTTCAACAAAGGTGACATCCTGCAGGTCTTAAGCAAGGCCGACCCAGACTGGTTGCTCTGCGCTCTGGACTCCTGTCAGGGTTTGGTGCCCATCATATACGTCACCCTTAACAGCACCGAGGACAGTTAAGATGGGCAGTACTGAGACATAACTGCCCCTGGAGGAAATCATAAAGAAGATGGAGGCAAGCGTCTCCCACGCACCTACTGCAGGCTGGTTTTGGTTTAGTGGGGAAAACTGTACATTTGGGATACTTCTTAAAAAATAAACAATGTATATATATATAAAACACCAAGGAACATGTAAAGACAAAACATGTTCAGACATGTGCAAGGGAAGCATGCAGGCTTGAACACAAACTGACATCTACATTTGGACAAGTGTGCATGTAAACATCCAAAAGACCAGACAAGAACCAAACCCAAAGGCTTTCCAACACACAGTAGGGTGGTGCTTTGTTCTCTGTGATAGCATAACTATGTGACAGTCCCTTCTATATACTACGTAGGGCATGAGGACAGCCTCCTCACACTCCACTTCACTCTATCAGAAAAAAAAAAAACATGCCTAGCTGTACTTCGTTGGTTGTACTATCTATACTTTCACCTTGCTGTGCCACACTGGAAACACTTATTGTCCAATGAAAAGTCAGGCGGGTTTAATGTCCAGTTGCATTTTTTATCGCTCTTTGATCTCATTCTTGTAGAAACCTTGCTTTATTGTAAGATTTAGGTCAAAAAACAAAACAAAAAAGTGACCTCTTGATCTTGTCCGGGTCTAGAGTAGAGGTGTGATTGAGCCGGTGGAAGTCATCAGAGAAAACTCCTGTTCATAGTTCTATTGACATCACACCAGCAACGTTTTAGTTAGTCATCATGCATACCCTTCAAGTTACACAAAAAAAGAAGACAGACAGAACATGACCTATCGTCTTTCTTACCCATTTAACCACACTTTATGCATTTCCTGCTGCGAGGCTTTCTGTCTAAACAACAACATTGCAGATCCATCACTTCTGTTAGAACCCATTAGTACACAAACCAGTTAGTCTTAACTCATTACACTGTTACTGTTAGTTCTATGCGATGTCACCTCACAGCAAGAAGGTCCAGGGTTTGATGAGTTTGCATGTTCTGCCTGTGTTTGCGTGGGTTCTCAGGCTTCCTCTCACCATCCAAAACCATACATTCAATAATAGGTTAATGGGTCATTCTAAACCACCCATATGTGTGAATGTGACAGTGAATGGTTGTTCATCTCTATATGTATGTCAGCTCTGCAATGGATTGGCAACATGTTCAGGGTGAACCCAACCTTTGCCTGTTGAAATAAGCCCCACATATTAATATTTTTCTGTGGGTGCAGAGACATAATGCAGAATTGCCTTTTGTTCCGCCTTCTTCTGCAGAAATTCATAGTTTAACCCATAAAGACCCAAACATTAAATCCTGATCTAAACTATTTAATGCCTATTGATCCACTAATCCTATCAATACATGTAAATAATTGGTGTAAAATACAGTTTGTCATTTTTTCATCCTCGTCAGATATGACCCATTTGGATGTTCAGAGGCCTCATAGTTATCGTGGAAACACCGTCATCTTCTACAACATTGATTTACCAGTAAAATCCATGGAGTTGGATCAATGGCATTGGATGGAGATGCTTGTTTTATTTTCAGTTAATGATAGATTTGCTGAAAAAGTCAGTTTTTCTTCATTTTCCTTTGTTTTTGATATAATAACCAACTTTCACCTGAGCCTTCATGAACATCTACATGATCAGTATATGAAATATAGGACTGAAAAAAACACACTGAAAAAAAAAAAACATTAAATAAACAGGATAATATTACAGTCAATGTTGATAAATGACTTCACAAAGCAAAGTGCCACAAAAGTAGCTTTTAATGGTCTTTATGGGTTAAGTACATGTAAATTGTGCAAGAATTATCCACCATCCTACACATCAGCACCCCCCGCCCCTCCCCCTCAGGACATGAAATGAGTGGCTTTTACAGTTTCTTCTGTGCATTTATTCTGATGGTACTTATACTATAAATGAATATATGACTTCAAGTGCTATTTATTGACCTGGTCCATTCATTACCAGTCAGGAGACGCATCTAAACAAAACCGAAAAAACAAAGGATGTCCAATGAAAGCAAAGTAAAGCTGTGGAGGTCTTGTTGAATGAGTTTTAGAAATTCGTAGCTGACAAAATCGTTGCCTAATTATTCAGTTGCATTTCAACAGCAGTTAAAGATGTCATTTATGCCTTAAACTGCTTTAGGGAAAGATGTGAGATGAGCCCTGTTGGACGCTTCATGGCTTGTGGCCTGATATTTGTCTTTACATTAGCTATATTTTGTAAATACTGACACGTCTCAGAACACAGTTGCCCATGTACAGATTTTTCTTGAGCCAAACGTATTGTGCAGGAATGGAGGTAATTTTTTAATGTTAGGAGATAAATAAAGTTTGTGATGGTAGCCATGTGGGCAATTTTGTGTTAGTACTATATAAACCAGGTATAGGTATATGCAAGAAGAAGTGGAAATGTGGCCTTAAGTTCAAAGTAAAGACAAAAAAGCTCAAATTCTGACTGTATTGTATGTACCTGGATATGTGTTGCCCAGTCCAACTAATACAAAAACTAAAATGTACATTTATTTAATGAAGGATTACTTTTAGACATAATATTACCTTTTTATTTTTCTTCTTGTGCATTAATGTACAGATTTAGTTTTGTATATTATATTTAACATTAAATTTCATGAAAACATTATAGTCTATCCTCATTGAAATGTAAATATATTTAAATTCTTTAATGGTTAATTTCTGTAATAGACTTACAAATGAATGTTATAACTGATTTAGTAACTAATTTCGTTTAACTTTAAATATTGTCAAAGCAAGTATAAGTTTGAGCATAAAAACCGTATTAACATGATGGCCATTTTAACTTGTATAGTTACTGCTAACAAAAACATCATGTTATACTTCTGTGTGCAGGTTTAAATACAGGAAGTCTGAGAATGTTCACCACTGGATAGTAGAAACCAAAGGAATGTGGGATGTTCATGTGTCGAACTACAGCAGCACATTCAATAGTTATCACCCAATGTTTAACAAAAGCTAATATTAGCGCTGGACAATAAAAGCAGAAATCAGATTACTGTATTTAAAGAGCAAATATGCAGGTGATGTGGTATAAAAAGTATCTATTGTTTGTCCTAAAAGTCTCAAGAAGTTCCTAAATAACATCTTCACCTGATTTGTATAATTGGAAACGTGCATGTAATTGTAATAAACAATGTAAGAGAGAGGAATAACATTGTGTTAGACAAAAAGTCAAAATAAAAATGCCCTAAATATGTTTAAAATTACAAATTAACTATTCTCTACTATACCAATTCCAACCCTCCTCCTTTATCTGGGCTTAAGGACCGACTAAAGTGACCTAAAACAGACACTTTGGAGGAGTTACTTGTGTTATTTAATTATTTATTTAGTTTTATCTTCATTTTCTTCTGGTAATATTACAGTTCACTTAGTAGACGACGACAAGTCACAGTAAAATATGGACATTTTTAACCAGAATATTTGTAATTTTCAGTCAAAATGGACCAAAAAAGAGACAATAGAGAAAACGGTCAATATCAATGACACTGATTCATATTCAGTGATTTATTTTAGACAAACAATGATACGGAGTCTGCAAAAGTCTTCCAATAATGACAGAAAAAGGGGATAGATTTGACACTAGCGGCTT
>JAPSES010074371.1:0-10471 GCA_029822895.1 Maxillicosta whitleyi
CGACGACTATTAATGACTATGACTAACTTTAATCATACTTTAAGTCTTTGAGACAAAAAAAAAAGAGCTTTTGTCCAAAACTGCATGGTTTTACATATTTTCTCTACATATTACATATTTTCTAAGTATCTACTGCTTACTGGACTTTGTTACTGGACAGTTTGTTCAGATTCCTGTAAGAATCTCAGAATATTTAATACTTTGTGTTGTTTTTAGTGGATACTTCGAGGCTTGGGAGTGACTGGTGTTTAATAGACGGTCTTCGATTGTGGAATCGATAGTAAATTGTTGAGATCGTGCACGTTTCCGACGCTTTTTAGTTTGTTTGGGTTTTTTTAAGTTTAGTTTTTTCCTTTTCTTTTATTTACTAATTGCATAATTTTACAGATATATACAGTACCAAATACAGAATAAATATACTGTTCATTTCCGACGCTGATTTCTCTGTTTTAAAAACGGTGACGCCAAAGCCGGAAGTTATGGTTGAACTCCTGCCTACTCAAAGGCGTTGTCGTAAAGCCTTGTTATGTCACTGGAGTAGATAACGAGCCCGTTTGCGTGAGAAACGAGTTTACTACAGTTGAACTTAAACGAACTAAGCGTTTGCAGTAAACTGACGGCGGAGGCGACCAATCACAGAGTCGGAGAGAACAGACGGGCCAATGGCAGCGCTAGTATGATGATAAGGGCGGAATCTGAGGCTTAAACAAGCGCCAAAGCTTTAGCACGAAGCCGGAACAAGTTTGTCAAAATAAAACAAAAACTGTTGCAATTTGAGCCCCCCCCTCCCCCCCCCCAGGGGAAAAACTAGAAGAGCAAAAGAAACGGGAAAACCGAATGTTTAATGAAGGAAAAGATAAATAGAAGTCTAAAAAAAAAAAACCGAACCCAGGTCAAATAATGAGACAATTCAAATGATTCAACATCAAATCAGAAAAACACAAACTGAAAATAACAAACATTATTTAATTGACTTCAATCCGTCAGTGATGAAATGAACCTTTATATGATGATTTTTCTGGTTTATTGCCCGATTTATCAACATTTTCAAATCACACATAGTCTTTTTGTGTCTTGTTTGATCTTTTATGTCATATTTATCATACTACATCTCTTCGTTTTATTTTATGTCATCATCCCTTTATAATATTGTGTTTTGTTGCATCTTCTTTTATTATGTTGCTTTGGTCTCATTTCATCATTTGGCTTTTGATTTTGTTACATATTTTTTATTTTATTTCCTTTTGTTTTAATTATTTCTATTGCTTTGTATCTATTTTTTCTTTTGTTTTGTCGTTTTCCTTTTTATTATTTTTTTTGCAAAATGTTTCTTGCGTCTTTTTCATCCCGTTTCATCTATTTGTCATGTTTGACAACAAAAAGATGCAGGAGAAATATTCAATATTCGTGTCGAAAACGTAGAAAAAAATTACTGATTTTTCCCCCCACTTTCCAGAGGGGAGTAAATTATAAACATAAAGTCCAATTTATGCTAACAGGTGGTGGATCTATACGCGCTGGAGGCAAATGTGCAATATTAATTAATTTCACTTCGGGATTTTATTGTGAAAGGTTCAACCGGAAGTTCCGTCCCGTGTCAGTGTCTGGTGTCCGGCGCGGAACCGGGGGTCGGTGTAAACTAGGGTAAATGTCGAGGAGTTTGAGTGGAGCCACGGTGCTGTCCGTCCCGGAGGGTTCATCCACACACACGCAGGGTTTCAGTCCGAACTGCCCGGGTTTCAGGACGCACACATGGGGGAAAAGTCCGCGGAGGCACCGGAGGGGGTTCGGTACTACCGACTGACCGAGATAGAAGAACAGAACACCTTTAAGTCCACCTGGATCATCATCAACTACAAGGTCTATGACGTCACCACGTTCCTGGAGGAGGTGAGGGTCCGGACCCGAACGAACCGGGTCAAAGAACGAGTTAAAAACTCCAAACCAGGTCCAGAAAGTTTAGAAGGAGTGAAAGGGTTAAACTGGACTGAAGCCATGACAGAAAAACACAACTTCTGATTAAAAGGAGAAAAAGAAGCAGTTTAGGAACAAATATATAAACATAAAGTTATATGACAGTAAAACATAGATGTTAAAGTCAAAGTTTATTTATGAAGACCTTTACAACAACATGATAAAGACCAAAGTGTTTTAAAAGTCTGATAAAATAAGATACAAACAGTTTAGTCAAATACCATGAATATAAATAAAAACAATAAGAACATTTCAAAAAACACACCAGATTTAAACTAATAGTGTCCGAGCTCTGAAGGTTCAACAGCACTTTGAACAGGCGTTTTTATTTATTTCTTTATTTACTTATCTTAGTTTATTTTTATTTATTTTGTTGGTGTCAGTTTATTTTTATTTATTTAATTTGTTAGTATCAGTTTATTTTTTATTATTTTGTTAGTGTCAGTTTATTTTTATTATTTTGTTAGTGTTAGTTTATGTATTTTGTTAGTTTATTTTTATTTAAATGGACCGGACCAGACAGATAAAAAAAACAAATGCTTGGAGCCGAACCTTAAACCCAACAGGAAGTCCATGGTGATGAATAGAAAATGGGATTTTTGCCTCATTTTATTGTTTCCTGTCATCGTTTGCTGCTTCATCAGTCGTTGTTTTCGTGTTTTAACCAGTTTTAATAACTTCTTACGTGTGGCTGGACTTGAAGACGTCCAAAAAAAAAAAAAAAAAAAAAAAACACAGTGAAGCCTCTTATTTCAAGGAAATGAGTCCAGTAACAAACTAAAACAAAGCTTTATAAAAGGAAAACGGTCAGTTTCCTCCTTTTAACAGCGACACCAGTTGTGTTCATTTCACTGCTTTTTTAAACTTGTATAAATAATAACCTGTTAAATTTGACATTTTTCCAGTTCTAACTTGTGTTTTACCTGACCGCTGAACCCTCGTCATCCTCATCATTGACAGTGCGTTTGGTTTTTCGCCTCAGCATCCTGGAGGGGAGGAGGTGCTTAGGGAGCAGGCGGGCGGAGACGCCACCGAAAGCTTCGAGGACGTGGGACATTCGAGCGACGCCAGGGAGATGGCCGGCAGCCTGATGATCGGAGAGCTGCACCCGGTCAGTACCTGTGAGCCCACGGCCAAAACAGGGAGACTACGACTCCCAGGATGCATTTCACCCACACGCAGCAGTTCAGCTGAAGGTTCAAATATAGAGAAAACACCAAACAAAATCTGCTGTTAAAATTAGTTCAATATTAAAACAGTAACCATGGTAACAGCTTTGGTCGTCCACTGCTGTGATTGGCTGATTCTGTACAATAACAGCAGCTGATTGGACAGAGTTAAAGGGATAGTTGTGTATTTTATTATGTATTAAACGGATAAATAAATATAATAAACATAATAAAATACACAACTGTCCATTTAATACATAATAGAATATACAACTGTCCCTTTAATACATAATAAAATACACAACTGTCCCTTTAATACATAATAGAATATACAACTGTCCATTTAATACATAATAAAATATACAACTGTCCATTTAATACATAATAAAATATACAACTGTCCCTTTAATACATAATAAAATACACAACTGTCCCTTTAATACATAGACTCTGCTGAATCCCAAGACTAAGGTCATGTAATATTACAATTGTAAATCATGAATATTACACAAACATTCACTTAAGTCAGAACATATGATTGACATTACCAAAGCTAAAGCTAATAAGCCACAGGTTAGCTCTTATATTTTCAATAAAATAAAACGATTGACAATCAAATCATTCAGTTATTTAGAAAATCTTTGGTTACTGAATTGTAGCTTGCTAGCTAATGTTAGCTTATGTTAACAGCTGTGAACTTATGTTTTCTACATTTGAATCACTTGCTAATGTTAGCTTTTGTTAGCTTACTAGTTACCATCAGCCAAACGTAGCTACATTTTTTGCGTCCTTTGTAACTATTTAACCTAAATGTCACTCAATCAGTCACTAAATCTGGAATTAAACATGTGACCAGTGATTCAAAAGCACTACAAGCTAACGTTAGCTTTAGCTGTAGTTAAATTTAGCACAATAACTGCCTTAACTGGGTAGCTAACATCAGCTGTATTTAGATTAGACTCGAAAACGCTTGTTTTTGACACTGAAAATGTTTCAAAATCACCTTAAAATGTAAACGTGTTGATGTTAACGTCAGTCACTGTTTTTTATCTGTTTTTTTCTGATCTTTTTTTCCTAGTCTTTCATCTTTGCGTCTCGTGTGTTTCATTGTTTTCTGGGATCATTTACAGTAGTTTGATGATACAAAGTTCAGGTTTATTCCCCGTTAAACACATTAAACTGTCTGTAACTGCACATTTGTGTCGTTTTTCTTCAGGACGACAGAGAAAAGATCGCCAAACCTGAGGTACGTACAATGACCTTTGACCTTTTCATCAGAAGAGTCTTTATTTTCTTGTGTTTCTATCCATCCTCAGGGGTCAGAGGTCAAAGGTTGAGTCGACCAGCACTGACCCCTGAGGCTGTTTCATCTGGGTGACGTTTGTTTGGTTTGTGTTTCAGGAGACGATGGTGACCACGTTGGAGGACGACACCAGGTAAAAGTCTGGACCTGGAACCGCTCCCACGTCGGGTTTCCAGGGTTTTATGGAGGTTTAAGTCGACTTTGACCTCGAACTTAAATAACTCCTTCATTTAATGATTAATGGAGTTTCTGTTGAACTTTAACCTCAGATCCTTTGAAAACTGAAGCTGATTTTCAGCCAAAACTAACAGAAGAATTCACAACAAACACAGACATTAATGGACGTTGGCGTCGAACACGGAACCAGACGCACGTATGGAAAAGAAACAGGAAGAAGCACACCTTCAGCTTTAACCTGGTTAATGTGGTTTAATGGTTAACCTGGTTTATGTGGTTGATCTGGTTCACCTTTTAATGTGGTTGATCCGGTTAATCTAGTTAACCTGGTTAATATGGTTAACCTGGTTAATATGGTTGACCTGGTTAATCTAGTTAACCTGGTTAATGTGGTTGATCTGGTTTATGTGGTTGATCCAGTTCACCTTTTAATGTGGTTAATCCGGTTAATCTAGTTAACCTGGTTAATGTGGTTTATCTGGTTGATCTGGTTCACCTTTTAACGTGGTTGATCTGGTTAATCTAGTTAACCTGGTTAATGCGGTTGACCTGGTTAATATGGTTGACCTGGTTAATATGGTTGACCTGGTTAATGTGGTTGATCTGGTTTATGTGGTTGATCTGGTTCACCTTTTAACGTGGTTGATCCGGTTAATCTAGTTAACCTGGTTAATGCGGTTGATCTGGTTTATGTGGTTGACCTGGTTAATCTAGTTAACCTGGTTAATGTGGTTCACCTGCTTCCTGTGGTTAACCTGTCTTGCAGTTGGTGGTTTAACTGGGTCATCCCCCTCCTCGTGGCCGCCATCATCACGCTCTTGTACCGCGTGTACACCACAGACACAGAGTGACATCACCAGCCTCCAATGATGACATCACCAGCCGCCTTTTGAGTGACAGCTGGAGCGGCTAATAGCAGACGACCTGGGTGGCGCCGGACCAAAGGCTGCGCCGGACTGAAAACTCAGACCGCTGTGTAACCGACCAATCAGACGACAGCTAATGAAGCCATTTATAGTGAATTTATTGTGAATTATTTAGAGTTAATGCTGTTTTGTATAATCTGTACCACTGGATGTATAAAGTGTGAATGTAAAGGGTTGTAATTATGCAGAACATGAAACTGTGTGAATGTGAATCCTCACGAAGCCTTAAAGACAGTTTTCATACGATGGAAGGAACTGGACCAAGATGATCAGAATAAACGAGAACCTGATTGAAACGAATCAGTGTTTGTGATGTTTGACAGATGTTTTCAACAGAGGGAACGTAGAACCGGAGCGAGTCAGAACAGCACCGTCGAGTCCAGACGGTGTTTTGGTTTTTTAATAGAATGTTGTTTCTGATGCTATTTTTGTTTTGTTTTGTGCGTTTGTACCGTTTTGTTTTCGTATGGTTTTTTTTGTATAATTTTGTTTTATGTCATTTTTATTTTCGTTGCATTTTGTCGTTTCATTTTTTTATGCTTTGTTTTTCCTGTTTATGTCGTTTTGTTCTTAAATTTTTTTAAGTCATTTTGTTGGTGTGTTTTTTTTTTTTTTTATATTTTATGACATTTTTATTCCTGTTTTTGATGCTTTTTTGACGTTTTTAAGTTTGTTTTACATACTTTCATCTCGTGTCTTTTACCGTTTTTCTGTTTTACTATAAAAGTGTCGTTTACCCATAATCCTCGGTGTCTTACATTAAACCCAGTTTAAACTACAGACCTTCTGTGATTCTACTTCAGTCCGATCATTAAAGCTGTTGGATTCAAACTTAAACTAAATTAAGAAAATGTCAAAACCAAAGCTGAAGCAGTAACATCCAACAGTGAATCAGACGAGACAGAAATTAAACTGAAGTGGTTTTTATCTCAGGGGTGAAAACTAACCTTCACCAAGGCCTCGACACCGACTCAAGGACTTTTGTTACAAGAATCTGTGGGAAAATAAAACATTCTCATCAGAACGGAATTAAATCCAAAAAACAAAATGAAGCAGAATGAGTTCATTTACCACATTTTAACTCATTATTATTATTATTATTAGAATTCAGGTCATTATTGTCAGTGTGTTTGAGGTTTTTATTCATTTATTTCATTTTATTAATATCCACTTGTTAAATTCTATAGAAAATAGAAAAAAATGAATAACCTTTTTAAAAACATTTTTTCTGCTTTTCTTTGTTTTCCTTAAAATTCTGCAAAAAAAAAAAAAAAAAAGATTAAACTTCATTATAGTTTTTAAAAAAAAAATTTTTTTTTCCCCTCAGATTGATTTTATTTTATGGATAACACAAGTTTTTCAGAATCACATTTATTGTTATTGTTAAAAATAAAAACTAAATACTGCAATTTCAGTAAAAGGCAGCAGAGTAAAAAAAAAAAAGTTAAAATAAAGTTATTGTTTATGGATGTAAATCTGCAGGTTATGAGTTAGAACTTAGATAAACTTTAAAGAATTAAAATTTAAAACTGATTTCTATTGACATAAAAAAAAACACTTGTGGATCTGGAACAAACTGACATGACAATAATTACCCACAATCCATCAGTTCACCCTGATCAGAAGCAGGGACATGGACACGGTGCCATCCAGTGGTGAAACACTGAAACTACACTTATTATTATTATTATTATTATTATTATTATTATTATCATCATCATCAACAACAACCCCAGGGTGGAACAGGTAAAAAAAACTGCAGCGTTGGGAACCAAAGAGCCTGATGTGCTCTACATGACCCACACCAGCTGGAAGAGACGGACAAATGTCACACTGCGTTCTGTTCTCAAGATACAAACGACTATAAGATTAAAACCTCTGTTCTATCAGGTTCCACATTCAGTCTGATTTAATCTGCAATAAAATAAGAACAGTATAACTTATAAACAATAACCAGAGGAAGGGTCTGGGGTCCACCCCAGAGGAAGGGTCTGGGGTCCACCCCAGAGGAAGGGTCTGGGTCCACCCCAGAGGAAGGGTCTGGGGTCCACCCCAGAGGAAGGGTCTGTGCCCGCCCACTCCTGTGGAAACACTGGTTTTCTGGATCTGGAGGAAGTCCGTGTTTTTATTTTTCACTGTGACATGTTTCTTCTGATCCTGGACATGACGAACCCGACGTCAACGCCGTGACAGCGATGACGTCACGTGTTTATTTACCGACCACCGTGACGCACGACAGCGTGTCCGTGGAAATGTTACGTAAGGACAGGACGAAGGGCTGAAGTGTTGACAACACGAACAAGAAAAACACAGTAAAGAATCAGAAAAATTTACACACATTTAGTTTGTTCAGATTTAAGAAGGAAAAGAGTTTTATTCACTGTGTTTTCGCTGTTTATAACACGTGAATATTAAAGAACATCAAAGAAAATAAAAACAAAGTCTGGGCTCATGTGCAGGAGGTTCTGCAGGTTCTGTGAGCTCAGTTTGGGTTGAAGGTTTGAAATCTGAAGCAAAAGCCTCAGACCTGTTTGGTTCGGAATCATTGAACTCCAACAGGTTTGGATCCTTTTCTTCCACTTCTGGGCTCATGCACCAGAACTGTTGGGTGGACCGTCTGGGACTCGGTCCTGTGGGACGGTCCGGGTGTTTGTTCTGGTTCTTGTTGAACTCCGCTCACGTCAACAGGTGCGAGTTACGTGACGGCGCGCACATGCTGGGGGGCGGGAGCGCACACGGGATACAAACCGCCTCCAGTGGGACTCCGGAGGCCGCCGGGCAGAGATGTCCCGCTCACCTCCGCTCTTCCGCAGCGGCACCGCGGAACCGGGCTCGGAGAACGGACTGGACCCGCACCAGGACGAGGACCTGGACGATGAGGTGGACGCGTCCCAGCTGGAGAGATTCATGAAGGACCGGCGCAGAGCCCAGTCCCTGCCCGCCTACCCGGCCGAGCTACTGGACCGGATCCCGGAGGAGGAGGAGGGCAGGAAGCGGGTGAAGTTCGCCGACGCGCTGGGTCTGAACCTGGCGAGCGTCAAACACTTCAGCGCCCTGGAGGAGCCGCAGATCCCCAGTAAGGTCCTGTCCCGGCACCGCAGCTTCCCTCCCCCACAGGACTTCCTCTGCCACGGCCTCAAGTCCGTCCTGGACACGGACCGGCTGGTGTCCTGTTTCCCGGAGCCCCGGGACGCGGACCGCCGTGTCCGGGAGCTGCGGGTCTGTCTGGAGAAAGTGTCCATCACGCAGTTCGACGTGCGCGGACAGATCCGCGCACTGAACGGCTGCGGAGAAGCTGGGGTCCGAGAGGTGGGGGTCAGGTACACTTTCAATGAGTGGCTCTCCTACGTGGACGCGCAGGCCCTACCCGTGTCCGCGGAGCCGCCGCCGGGGCTCGTGGGGCAGCGCTTCGCCTTCACCGTGTACACGCCGCCCGTCATGGACCCCAGCTCCGCCGTGCACTTCGCCGTGTTCCTGCGGAGCGACGACGGGGAATTCTGGGACAACAACCAGGGCCACAACTACACCCTGCGATACCGGTGCATGCCGGGAAACGAGGGGTTCGTAAGCGCCGCGTTTCACGCCACCTGAGCGGTGCGTAAAACCGTGCGTAAAAGCGCTGCAGCGACGCGTAAAAGGCTCAGAAATGTGTTAAAGAGCTGGTTCCAAAGTGGTGAATAAAGACATATTTTTATCAAACTGTGTCTAATTCTAAACAGGAAAAAAAAGACTAAAGTAATTTATCTGTAAGATGATCATCTGTTATTGATCAAACGTGAGGCAATTTTACTTAAAAATAAATATATAATACATTTTAATGTGTAAAACAGAGGATTTCCTTCACGTTCAGTCTTGTTCCATGATATTTTTACTGAGTTACACTTGATGGAGTGTTTAATGGAACTAAAATATTTGGGAAATTCCTGAAATATGGAACAATTCCTGAAATGAACTCAATCTTACGTATAGGTTTTGTTTAAAACAAAGGTTCGTAGAGCTGGTGAGTCTGCACCATTTGTGAGAATCCATGAGCTTTTGTTTCTAAAAGGGTTCAGATCTGATCAGAGGTGACGGATCTGAGGTCATCTGAATCCATCAACTCTTCTCTGGATCTTTGAACAAACGGAACTTTGAGTCCACTCCTCGTGGATGTTTCCACCTGGTTCTCATGTCTCCGCTGGAGTCCAGGACATAAAGACACTTCACCCTCAGTCATTATCATCCTCTAAATTAAATGTTGGTTCTGGTTGTTGGAAAATGTTGTCATGTGATCTGATTGTCATGATGATTTTATTTATACATTTTACAAAACCAGGAAACAAACCGTGTTCGAAGCTTAAATGACGTTGGTTCTGATCCATTTTAAAGGAAAAGGAGACAAAATATGAAATGATATGAAATAAATTAAAATATAAAGAGGTTGGAGAATGAAATGACATTTGACCCAATTCCATTTAAGCGATGAATCCAATTTTCAAATGCATTTTTTCATGAATAAAACTAAGAACTGATTTATTCAACATGAATTTGAAGCGTCTGGTTTCCACAGAAATTAAATAAAATGCCCTTTGAAATGTGTTTAAGGTTATATCTCTTGAAGTTTTAAGTGAAGTTTTTATGATTTTTACATAAATTATGTTGGTAAATGTGTTAAAATCAATATAAAACAGATGAATCAGACAAACCTGGGTCTGAAAAACCAGGTTTAGGGTCATTAAAGGTGGGCGGGGTCCTCCTTCAAGGGGCGTGGCTTCAACAATAGAAACTAAAAGAAAAAGATACAAAACACCAGGGAAAACAAATGTGTAGAGATGAAAACTACAAAAATACAACAAAATTTGGTAAAAACTACAGAAAAACATGGAGTGGATCTGTCCTCAGGTTTTTCTTTGCAGAGAAGGAGGGTCTTGGGGGGGGGGGGG
>JAPSES010074372.1:0-10470 GCA_029822895.1 Maxillicosta whitleyi
AATTTCACGGCTTGGGGTGCTGCGTGCATATACTGCTTGTTGTGACCCACCACATTGTAAAAAGAGCTACTCAAAGTGTTTTTTAGTGGAAGGCGCTCTTTAAATCTCTAAATAACTATCCAAATACATGTATTATACTTCGTATTAATGATAAAGTAAAAAATAAGATACTGTATTTAATGTATGTACAGTATACAGTATGTATGTACAGTAATGGCGGATGGAATTTTGGCATCGTACAGTAATAGCGGACGAGCCTCCAGCGTTGTAAAGTCGAAATAACGTAATTCAGGTACGTCGTAACCCGAGGACTACCTGTATTTATATGATACATCATTGAGCTATGGGAGAGAATGTGGATAAAATGTGCTTCCCTACAGAGACACATGCAGACAATATGGATGTTTTTTATTCAGAAAAGGGCATAATTTCTAATAAGCTGTTTCCGTGGCTGATAAAAATGAATACCAATATTCCCATTTTCATGCATACTCTGAATAAAAGTCATGTTTTTTTTTTTGTTTTGTTTTTTTCAAGGATTTTCATCAGTGGCAGACATTCTATTGTGTGAACTCACCCTTCCTCTTTTGTTCTGTCAAAAACCTTCTAAAATAACTGGCTTTTTGATATGTTCTCATATTCATGAACCTGATGACATTTTCTGTCACAGATGCAGATCAGAAATTAGTGTTTTTCCTCTGATTCATCCATTTCTACCACAGAAGGTCTTTGTTTGGACCATAAACAGGGGCTGTGTGTTTTTAACCTGCAGTAAAAAATATGCAAATTAGACTCATTTTCTCAATGTGCTGCAGACGCAACCAAACAACCGCCCTAAAAATACAATAATTTAAGCATATATGACATGTAATAATTGGAAAATGCTTCTTTTGGGAAGAGGTCTAATTTGGAATATCCACATGGAATATATTGTTTACATGATACATGACACATGTTGTGAATAATAGTGGAATAAATATAGTGCATGTGGATAAAGCCTGTCACCATGTGTACATGTTCAATATCTAACAGCATTCATCACTTATTAGTTTCTAAACTTTAACCCTTTTATGCATGAGTTACGAAAAAAAACATGTGAATTAGATTTATTTCTTGAAATGCATTTAGATTTTTTGTTTGTAAATGTGGTTATAATGAGAAGATATTTAAGATTTATTTATATTTAATTTAATTATTTTATTTAAGATTTAAGATTATTTAAGAGACAAGTTTTGACTGTTTTTAAAAAAAATTTTTTTTTACTTTTTTAAAAATTTCCTCAGATGTATTTACATTTTTATTTATTATTATTATTTTTATTGTTATGTAATGTCCTTTGTTGTGGGCGATGGGTTGTTTTTGTTTGTTTGTCTGTTTGTTTTTATAAAGCTGTGAAACTCTTGTCTACAAACATAGAGTGAAAACCTATAGCTGGTTTTAGGAGATTAACTTTATGAAATTACAGAGCAGTCCAAATTCTAAAGCTCAGATGATCCTTTTTTTCATTGTGTTGCTCAGGGTCTGCAGAGACTGCATGTGTGGTTTGGAGAATATTGCCTTTAACCTTTTGGAAAGTGAACTGAAACTACAGTACTGGAGAAAAATTATTAGACCATTAAAAAAAAACAACAGCTATGTAATCCAGTCCTAACTCCTGTGTGCATCATGTGACTAAAACAGACAGAAAAGAAAACACGGAATGAATAAAATCACTGTTTTTATCAGCACAATGACATAGATATTGATGAGAGGTGATTTTGGTTTTTATCAAGAAAACATGATAAATGGATAGATATCAGCTCTGAAATTAAACTGCAATTTGTCCAAAAAAACATACCTTTAGTTGGACCAGACATTAAAATGAATGAACTGAAGAAAACAAGGGTGGTCTAATATTTTTTTCCACAATTGTATGTGTTCACAAATGTGATACCGCAGGCATGAAAGGGTTAACAAAGTGAACTGACAATCCAATAATATGGACAATTTTCAATCATACTGCACTGATATTCATCATAAATAGCTTCAATACAATTCACATTTATTTATATAGAACCATTCAGATGCACAGCAGCACACAGTATCGTATAAAAATAAGAATAATGACACAAAATAATCACAGTTAAGTTAGTTGTTTATTTGTATTATAGGCTGTTTGTAGCATTAATACTGCTAAGTTAGTCAGTGTATTTATGTCTGTTTATAGTGATGCTGTTGCATTAAAAGTGTTCAGTTTGTCCACCTGCAGTTTGTGTAACATGTTGGTTTGCTGAAAGGACATCAGACTGGATTTGGTTCATCTTCATTATGTCCATTTAGTTGCAGAGTCATGTTTCTTCACTGCAGGACGGACCATTACAGAGGCTCCTTCATCCCCAAAGCCACCAGACTGAACAGTGGATTTTTGTACCGCCGCTGACTATTAATGTTCTGCTCATAAAGTCGCAATGACTTGTTTTAACCCATAAAAACCCAGTTCTACTTTCATGTCAGTTCCTAAATTATTTAATATCTCCATTTTAACCGTTCTTAAGTGATTTATCACCATTTATTATAATATCTTCTTTATTTTGCATTTTGTCCATGTGTAAATCAGGTCTTTTCCCATATTTAATTCACAGACAATGTAGATGTTCATTAAAGCTGAGAGTGAATTCAAAGGTCATTATTATATCAAAACAGAGAAACCTGAAGAAAAGGACTTTTTTTTTTTTAGCAAAAATATCAATAACGGAACATACAAATATGCATATCCATCCACTGTCATTCATCCAACACAGTGAGTTTTAATGGTAAATCAATATTGTAGAAGAGGATGGTGTTTCCATGGTAACTACGGAGCCTCTGCACATCTAAACGGGTCATATCTGATGACCATGAAAAGACGACAGACTGTATTTTACACCAATTATATATATAAAAACCGAGTTTACAAAGTGCTTTACATACATAGTAAAAAGGGCACAATAGCAGGGAGCAGGATGTAAATAAAAATATTAAAACAGAAACAACACAATAAAAAAAATATTAATAAATAGCTAGGTAGCTAAATAGGTATTAATAGGATTAGTGGATCAACAGGTTTTAGATCAGGAGATGGTTGTTTGGGACTTTATGGGTTAATGTAGTTCTTTTTAATTAAATACAAGCTAATTTTATTTAGAGAACGAATACAGTGAATCTCAATAATGTCTCCGGACAGAAAATGTTTCAGTCCAATCCAATGTGTGATTTATGCAGATGCTTGAATATGTAAAACACATGAGAAAAGTGCAATAATATTGGTTCTGAATGGTGGAGAAGTTGTTTTTAGTCAAGATAAAGCGTAGTTGGTTGCAACTAGCTTACAATTGTCAAGAGGCGAGAACAATTAGGATTCCGGTCATGGATTGTGATGCTGCCTCTGGAGGTCGTTCTATGACCTTCTAGCCAGATTGGTTTGTTATAAGAGGAGCTGGTGTTGTAACTGCACTCTGGAGTGAACGGAAGTTATTTCCCAGAAAATCTAACCCGAGACATAGAAGTCATGGATGTAGGCAACTGAGAAAGTTGGTCATTTATTATTATTATTATTATTATTATTATTATTAGTTGTAGTAGTAGTAATATTATTATTATTATTATTAGTAGTAGTAGTAGTAGTAGTGTTATTAGTAGTAGTAGTAGTGTTATTATTATTAGTAGTAGTTGTGTTATTATTATTATTATTATTAGTAGTAGTAGTAGTAGTAGTAGTATTATCATTATTATTGTTGTTGTTGTTATTATTGTTATATTATTATTATTAGTAGTAGTAATGTTATTATTATTATTATATATTGTTATTATCATAATTGTCGTTATTGTTGTTATCTTTATTATTATTAGTAGTAGTAGTGTTATTATTTATTATTATCATTGTTGTTGTTGTCGTTATTATTATTATTGTTGTTATTATTGTTATTATATTGTTATTAGTAGTAGTATTGATATTATTATTATTTATTGTTATTATCATAGTTGTTGTTGTTGATGTCATTATTATTATTATAGTTAATATTATTTATAGTTATTATTATTATGTTATTGTGCCTTCATAAAAAAATGGAATGGCAATAAAAATATGCCAATGTTTAAATATGAAGTTGTCAGGAAAAATTCATATAAGTCTAGCAGACATCTTTTCAAGTCTGTGATCAATTAGTGACTGAGTTTAATTCATCACCAAAGTATTTCTCCTTAGTCACTGAAGTAATTAACAGATGAATCCATGAGGAAGATAGTCATTTATTTTTTTTATTTTTTTTTTGCCTTGCTCTTATGTAACCCAGCCCAAACTCATTTCTCCTCACTATGCCTCTGCAGGGAACAAGACATTTTAACTCTTATCTCAGTATAATGGAGGTGTCGCATTTCTAATCTCCATAAAGGTTAGTCCTACTCTGAGCAAATTTCCACATAGGTGTAAGAAGCTATACATGCCATCGGGGCGTAGTTATATTTGCATATTACCGACCTACATGGTTTCGTTTCAGGTTCATTGGAGACTGAAATAATTTCATCGGAATTCTCTGCACATGGATGAAAAAGGAAAAAGTCTATCAGTTCAGTGTAAAATCTGATTAAATAAATCCCCATTCAGCCGACACACAGATACAGATCATTTCATTCAAGCTCTCAGTTTGGCACATGTTGGTTTGCAGGAAATTAATCTTGAGTACTGCATTCTAAACACAATTACAAGGAAGATAAGGTATGGTGTTACCTCTGGTGGTTTTTCATATGGATCATTAAAAAGGACGGATCATTAAACAGGGGGTCATTCCAGGTGGACTCTACTTATAACCATCCTGCAACGATAAATCGGCCATTTCCTAATTTACTGCAAATCCGCCGCATAGACTCAAGCGTGCACATAAAACAGACTATTGATAGTTGTGTGAAGTAGTGCAGAATAGCAACGTATAACTCAGGACGAAGCTGTGAAACCTCTTTAAATTTCTGGTCTTGAAGCCCATTGAAGACCTGTGTGATGTGATCAAGGGGAAGATAGATGTTCACCATCCATCAGAAAAAATAAAGCAGAGCTGTGGCAGTTTTCGCTCCAGGAGTGACAGAAAGCACCGAGCAGCAATGTGAAAAACTAGCAGAGGGCACGACGAGACACGTGGAAGTCGGGCTTGAAAATCAGGGCTATTTGAACAAAAATACTGACGTCTGAACTTCTACTGAGAAATATGGCTCAGATTCAGACTGTTTTATGAATACCTGAAGGGCATTGGTTCACGGATACCTGCTTTATTGAACGTCCAAATAATTAGAGATGAACAAACAAACGCAACACATTCATCGCAGCATGTGACGCATACACATTCACCTGTCGGCACCTGCAGAACAGTAACCAGACAATAAGTTCAACAGTGAAATGAATACGATGAGTAATGTTGTCATTGAGCAACTGTGTGTTTGAACATGAGGGCAAATAAATTAGACTTAGATTAGGAACATTATGAAATAAACAAAGATGACTCCAACACATTATCTATCTATCTATCTATCTATCTATCTATCTATCTATCTATCTATCTATCTATCTATCTATCTATCTATCTATCTGTCGTTCTATCTGTCATTCTATCTATCTAATCTATGGCTTATGTTTTCAAGTTGCAGTTCATACTGTTTCAGCTCATTTATTCTATTTATTGTTTATTAACAGGCATCATAGTGAAATAGTGGATCAATAACACCACTAAGATCCCAATTTGCGCGTATTAATATGCATGTGTATTGTAGAATATTCCATGGGATTGAACCGCTGTTTGTGGGTGATTTACAAAGAGTAATTGTGTAAATGACAACAGATGCAACTGTGTTGGAGACACGTCTGTTTAAAGGAGGGTTTTGTGTGTTTTTGTTGGTTTGCAGCATCTTTACTTGACCCTGTGCAAGTAAAGAGAGTAAAGAGCGCCTTCCGCTTAAAAGCACTTTGAGTAGCTCTTGACCAACACTCAGATGGCCGTTTCCTTTCTTCTTCCTGTTTTTTTTTTTTTTACCCCCTCCTTGTTTAAACCAATCAGAGGTGCCTTATTGACGCGTCATGAATATTCATGAGGGACACCGGAAAAGCCAGTGGTTCAACCTCAGACCCTCTTCTAGCTTACAGAAAACAGCTTCAAGAAAGAGAAATAGGACATCATTTTTCACAGAAATGACGCACAATGCATTTAACCATAGTGGAGACAGAGCAGTAGGAAACCTACTAAACCTGACCATCCGGCCTTTAGGACTTCAGACAGCACATCTAAAAAACAGGATTGGGAGATCCCAGCTGTAATAGTTACTGTACGCTGGAATAACCCACATGCACATAAATGTAAACTTACCAGTAGTTTTCTCTTTGCAGGTTTTGTGCGGCTCCAGAATGATGAGACTGGATAGGCCAGATGTTTTAATGAGTGTTTCCTCATTCATTCCAAAAATGTTCACACAATGGTTAAAAATACATTCTCTGCTTCTTGTTTTATCATTTCGATGTCTCATTCTTGGAATAATTATGCATCCAAACCGGTTGCCCCTCCCTTTGAGTCGTTTTAAATATAGACCCAGTTTCTGAGTAAAATTAATTAAATTTCAGGTTTGATAAATCACTTTGTGTGTGCTAAATTAAAATATTTACATTTTCTCCTCCCAGCACACGCACAGTTGCATGTGAACGCCCCATATTGCATATTCATTCTGGCAGATGCACTATTTTACACCATCAGTTTGTACATTGTAGATCTGACCCTGACAGTGTGATTTTTCCTTCAACAGTTGCTGCTGACCAAAACAGAGCTAAAAGGAGATTATAGGGTTGGTCATCTTTCTGTACCTGCCTGACCCACTTTCACAGACTTCCTCAGAAATAGATTAATTTTTGATTCCTAGAAGGATCCGTCTTATGATGCCAGATATTGATATTCTCCAACTATCTGAACCTCCAGGTGCAGCAGCTGGACTCAACCCCATTTGCATCAACTGGCACCTGCAATATTTCCTAAAAATCACATCAAAGCTCTAATGCAGTTTCATCAACTTATATATCACTTATGCATATAATACTTAAATAGTGCTTTTAACATGTATCCAGCTCCATAGAATGACCAAATATGACCTTTGACCTGAACTCATTTGAACCTCATTTTGGAAAATACAGAAAAAATCATTACTTTTGACTTTAAAATCTATATTATTATTATTATTATTATTACCTTTATTTAACCAGAAGTCCAAGTTGGGCAGCAGTGCATTAAAATAGTTATTAGACATAAAACTTTAACATGAATAATACATAAAACACAAGATCGCGTCAAACCTTCTAAAATCAACTTTACTAACAGTACCCACAAGATTGAGAAATCTAAATTCACATTCTTGCCTTCCTTGTGGATTCTATTACTTGAAATATGTTAAACACATTATATTTATGCATCAAATATATCAAGCTTTAGAATCTGCGAGGATGGGAACATGTTAAATATTAAGGCAAACTAAGGTTTAAAAATGATCCATTACCTACAGAAGTGAACAGAACATCCATCTGATCACCTAAATGTGTGTTATATACAAATGTTTGTTGTCATTATGATCATAAGTGTCCTTTACAGTCCAGTATTTCGTGTCCCTGTTAATAGAAAACTGTTCCAGACTTAGTTTTACAGACATTATCATGCTGAAGGGATCCATTTTGAAGATGTTTGATATTACTGTTTTGCTTCAGCAACTGAGTCATGCATCATTGAACATGTTCCAAAAGGATTTTCTACACATAATTATGCATTTGACTGAAGCACACAACCCTGTTTTTATAATAAATCCAAAGTGAGTGAAACAGGTGGGATACCAGCACATGCGCTTTAAGACTATAGCTAATTAATACCACCATCAACAGATATTATATGAAAGATAAAAATTGTTATTTATACATTAATGTGCCTACAAGCTACTTAAGAAATGTCCACTTTGATTCATTGTTCACAGTAATGTAAATTATGTTCAATTGTCTTTATTAACATTAACGTCAATTGTCATTATTTCATTAGAAATAAATGACATAGCTTAAATATGGAAGACTCAAATACTTCACTTCTGTGAACAGGACATGTTTTCCTTAGTATTGGCAGTAAAAAAAAAAAAAGACTCGCAAAACACATTTTTTATTGCGATGAAAATTTGTCATTTTCATTAAAACTCATGTGAAAATTGAGGATTATTGGATCAATAACAGAGAAAACTCAAGAATAAGTGACTTTTTCAGTAAAATATATCAACAAATAGATGGAAAAACGAGCATCTCCTGTTCACTGTCATTGATCCAACTCCATGAGTTTTACTGATGAATCTGTTGTAGAAGATGACGGTGTTTCCATGGTAACTACGGAGCCTCTGAACATCCAAACGGGTCATATCTGATGTCCATGAAAAGATGAAAAACTGTACCTTACGCCAATTATTTTCATGTATTGATAGAATTAGTGGTATTAAACAGTTTATATCAGTAGATTGTTTCAACATACTCTATGCTATATTATAAAAAAAATATGTATTTGTTCCATCTGAATAATTTTATTTTACATGTACACATTCAGCCATTCTTGACATTCAAGCTGCAACACATTCATGTTCAGTCAGATGTTATTTTAATGCTAATCAGTAGTTAAATTAACAAAACATAGGAATTTAATTGTGGTTTACTACATAAAAAATAAGAATCACCACTTTGCCGACAAAAAAAACCAAACTGAAATAATATAACAATGACAGTAACATTCTGACATATTTGGTGCTGCGTTGCCACTACCGGTAGTATTTATGACATCAAAATGATCCCATGTTGAAAAATTGAAGATGAACGTTGTAAAAGTGGTGAAATCGGTGCCACTTTCAGGCACTCTGAATCACCATCTGTAGTTCATAGTTGATAGTCAAAGGCGTTGTTGTTCTCTTGTAACCGATTTTTACTGGCATGAAGATCCCCTTTACAATTACAGATCATTACGCAGCCTTCAGTGCTGCCGTGTGACAGACAGAGAGGAAAACGGGATGAGTCTGACATGTTGACTAATTCTATTTCGTGGCTTGTCGCTGTTCAGATACATGCGGTAATTAGCCACAAAGGGGAAACCTGCATCTGTCTTTGGGGATAAGTGTCTGCTTTAATTGGGCAATAAGGTGAAAAGTGAACAGATAAAATCATGCTATCGCTTCATTTCCTCTCTGCTATATGAGTCCCAACTGTCGGTGGCTAGCTGTGATTACCAAACAGAATACAGAAGTCATTATTTCTCCTCCACTGAGGCCTTTAACAAATGATACATTACTTGTAGCGCAACAAACCTCAGCGCCACGAAGATGCTTTTAGTGCCACCGACAGCTCATACACAACAGCCCAGAATAATACATCACTATGTTTATTTTCAGTAAGCCGAGGGCGAGGGAAAAAGTGCTGTCTTCTTTTAGCTCCGCTGCCCCTAACAAGCCAGAGATAGCGGCCAGAGAAGGAGAATAGATTTCAATATCTAAGTGTATGAGTGAAATGATAGACAGGGGGAGAAAGGGGATCCGACTCCCGCCGACTAGCAGCACACCTTGTATTTTCCCAACTCTGTCCTCCGGGCTAACTGCTCTGCAGCCTCAGCCTCCAGGGTGTTGGCTGAACATCAAACACCTTTCACAGAGCTTTCATACTTGTGCAAAGTATGGTCAAGAATATCTTTCAGTAAGAAAATGAAGCCGCAAGCAGCAATGATCGAGCCCTTGCAAGTCAGCCGATGTTGGAACTGTCAGACTTGTATCTTTGCTGAAGCTGAAGCCCTGGGATTATACTGTGGCCGTGTAGACGTCTTTAAGTCTTGACTCTTTTTTTTTTTTTTTTTGAAGTTATAGGAGTTAAACCTTTATAGTACCCTCACAGAAATGCTCTGAAATTCAAAACGTGTGAAATTTACAAAGATTGTCATGTAGAGAATTAAAGTCAATGAAGTTACCATAGGTGGTTCATTGAACGTAAGTGGCAAAAATATAACAAGTGGTGACAAACCCCGCCCCCTATATGTATTTTGCCCATTAGAAATAAATGGAAAAAAAATTTAAAATCATAAAAAAAATGTTTTAATTTTGACCGACCTTTCCCAAAATGTAATGACATATATTCTGTCTCACTGGCAATCTATAAATCTAATTTGGTATGAATTCAACCAATAGTTTTGCTGATACCTGTCCACATCCACATGATCCCTTTGAGCACCATTCCTTACATCATTACTTCATCATTACATTAGTACCTTTACATCATTATTCCTTACATTAGTACCATTACATCATCATTACATTAGTACCATTACTTCATCATTACATTAGTACCATTACTTCGTCATTATATTAGTACCATTACTTCATCATTACATTAGTACCATTACTTCATCATTATATTAGTACCATTACTTCATC
>JAPSES010074373.1:0-10470 GCA_029822895.1 Maxillicosta whitleyi
GGGTGGGCGTGTTTCTTTTCAAAATATAGCTTGCTAAGGGTTGTTTCAAAACATCTCGTACCCTACCTTTAAGCAAAATGTATGTGAAGTGATTAGAAATGTGTTTGGCTGTAACTGAAATGAGCAGGTGCTGATGATTAGACCAAGCACCTGGAAATGAGAATATGGTGTAAATGCTAAACTAATGAGGTGGAGGTGTGGTCAAACTATCGCAGTGTGGCTGGAGCCGTCACAATACACACGAAACACATGACGGTTTTATTGTTTGGTTCTATTCATAAGGTATAAGAAAAAATAAGAAAAGTCTGTGTATGTAAAATAGGTAGGTGGACGTGCAGAGGGTGGAGCTATTGTTCATTCATTAGACGTGATAAAGTCATTATTGTCAAGATTTTGTGTAAAGCGTCCCCACACTTTCACAGTGTTTTTTTTCCAGAGGCAGACAGAGGGTCAGTTCTCTAAACCACTGTGGAACATTCAGTGTACCCATCTGTTTAGCCCAGGGGTGTCAAACATGCAGCCCGGGGGCCAAAACTGGCCCGCCGAAGGCTCCAATGTGGCCCGCCGGATGAATTTGTGAATTAATTCATTTTAGTTCAGGAGCCAAATACAGACCAAATGTGAGCTCAAGTTAAAAAATGACATGATAATATAAAAATAATGACAAGTACTAATATTTTTTTTGGTCTAATGTGAAAAAATTACATTGCACTATGAAAATATTAATATTTAAAACTATCCTTTAACAGTAAAATGTGAATTTGTATTTAATTTTAACACGGTTCTGCCTTTTACTGAATGGTTTGTGTCTTTGTAGATCCACTATGACGACATTTGAACAATATTCAGCATAATTTTGTTAAAATTGTGCTTATTTTTCTTACAAAGGATAGTTTGCAAAGGTTAATTTTTTTTTTTTTTTATTGCACTAAAAGAAAGAGGAAAAGTTGTCATTTACATGGTATTATGTTGTTATTTTACTGGTCCGGCCCATTTGACATAAAAAAACAAACAAAACAAAAAAAACAAAGACAGAACTAGTAATAGACTAGTTATAGTTATAGATTAGTTATAGTCTGGACCTTATATGTTCAAGTGTTGATTCAGCGTTCACAGATTCCCATTGTACTCAGCAGCATAATTCTTATAAAACAGCCCATAATATAAACTCAGGGGTCGTTCTAAAGCAGGGGGTCAAACTCATTTTAGTTCAGGGGCCACATTCAGCCCGATATGATTTAAGGGGGCCAAAATTACGAGATTTATGTTCACATCTACAAAGTTTCCTTAAAAATCTGAATAAAAGGAACAACTTGAAATGTGTTCAGAAAAATAAATGCAATTTAAATATTTTATATTTATTATATATATTTGAATATTTAATATTCTGCCTCAGTTCATCATTTACACGTGTTTGTTCTAACGTACAGATCAGGGTCTATATAAGGGAATATTTTTGACACATTTCAAGTTATTCACATTTTTTTTTGTAAAAGTATAATTTGTTAATGTAAACATTTTCATGTAGTTTTACTTTTTTTTTTTTTTTTTCAAAATTGTCAGTTGTTATTATCTATTGGATATTATGACCATGTTTTTTGGTCCGACCCACCTGTCCATATGTGGAACCTGAATTAACAAAATTTTGACACTATTTATTGTTCATTTCTTCAATGTAATTGTTTCACAAATTCATCCCAGGGGCCAGATCGGACCCTTTGGCGGGCCAGATTTGGCCCCCGGGCCACATTTTTGGCACCTGTGTTCTAAAGCATCCTGAGTGACTATAGGTCCCATGTGTCATCAGTGCATCACTTCGTCCACTTCTGATTGGACCACTTAGGACACATGCTCAGAGCTCTACCTCAAAAGTTGTGTATTCCATGTCAATACTATCCAACCAGTCAAACAAACATACAAAAGGGGATAAAGGAGGTAAAGAGTACTCACCAACACTACTTTCCGTGGCTGTGGTTTTAAAAGTTTGGGTTTTCGTGCTTTGTCTCCAATAGGAGCTGCAGGAAGAAAACAAAAATGAAGTGGTTTTGGAAAAAAAACAACTTATAATACATGTTTATGTGAACAGTTGGCAGTAGCTCTCCATCGAAACCAAAAATACAGTTGACTCCCATCAACTGTGGCTTTTTTATGGTTTTATAATATTATAATATTGTTAGCCTCAGAGCATAATTACCCAACTCAAATGGACAAAAGTCTGTGGACACGTTAGATTCAGGTGTTTGTTTTCTAACAGTGTCTGAGATACAAAACAATAATGTCCCAATATAGTTTTATATTATGGGACAAATATCATATTGATTATTAATATTGATGTTTCTATGTTAAATCCTCATGAACAGGAATATGTTACAGCTGTAGACATGATGTGTCCCAATATTTATGTCCATATAATTTTTAAACATCAATATTTCCTTTAAGTTTAATGGGAACTTGTTCTTCTTCAGTGAGATGATCAGTTGTGGACAGAAATTATTATTTACGGTCAGAGCATGAGAAACATTTTGTGAATTTAGAGGAAGAACATTTAAAATCATGGTCATGGTTTTCAAAAATCAGTGTTGAAAGAAATTAAGTCAAAACCGTCTCTGAAGCATTTTTGAAGCAAAGATAACAATATCTATCCCATAATATAAAACTATATTCTGATATTAGTCATTATTGTTTTACATCCCAGACCCTGTTAGAAAACAAACCCCTGAATCTAACGTGTGCACAGACAGACGTGACACAGACAGCGCTCCATCCAAACCAAAAACACAACTGTGGGTTTTTCTGCTGTAACTCTGGTTTTGTAACATGTCAAATTCTTTGTCACCTTAAGAAAAAGTGTTTTTGTCTCTGGGATCCAACATGAATATAGTTAGATTTTAAGCGTACAAACGAGCTGCTCAAACGGTTTGTCTAAGACCCAGAAGTGTTCTTGCAGCGTCAGCGGTGATGGGAGGCACTAAAATAACACCAGGACCTGTGAGACTTACACTAACTACACACATCCTTATGGTCTATTGCTTTTCACACACTAATTAGAGGGTGAAACTGGTGTGTCTGTGGTTTGTTCAGAGTGAGAATGTTTTTTCAGTCGAGTACAGGAAACGTCGCCATAATTCAAGAGTTTGGAGGCAGGACGGGTGGATGTTGACCTTTGACACCTTCATGGAGAACCGGGCTGAACTAAACAGACCAGGAGTGAATCTAAATGGAACACATCGTGCACCTGTGTTCCAAGATCACATTTACTAAAGCATTGGAATTAACCCTTTGGAGTCCCACGACCATTCATAAACTCATTTAAGATGACACGTCGGCAGACGGAGACTGCACTTATAAGTGAAATGCACATGTCCAAGTCAAACTAAGAGAAGCCAAGTAAAAGACAAACTTATGATACATGATAATGACGTCTCCACCAGGAGTCACATTACTAATAACACCACTAACAGGTAAGGACAGAAAGGACAGAAAGGACACAAACCCTTTATATGTTTATTCTCGTAGAAAAAGTCAAGAACCTATTTCCTACTTAGTTTCTTTTCTGAGGTACTTCAGTTTTTTTTTGTGTGATTTTAGATTCAACAGGAAAAATCAAGCACATAATTCTAAAGTCACACATCTGAGGTTGGGCTGAAAAACATTATACGAAACAAATGAAACTGTTTTTTAATGACAAATAGAAAAGTGCATTGCGGGTCAGAAGTGCACAGCTGTGTTTACCTTTGGCTGGTATCTCTGGGGGCGTCTCCTCCTGAGACGCTCGGCTCCTTTTCTTCCTGTACCTCTTCTCCTTTTTAGGCAGAGCAGGCGACACACTGACCAGACTGGTGACCGTCTCCCCTGAACTGGACCAACAAGACACCACTCAATCAGTCTGCGTCGTCTTTTCTTTCACACTGAATTTTGATGCAAACTTGCACTAAGATCCTACCTGTTGTGGGGGCTTTTGACCAGTAGGTAATTATCTGTGGAGATAAAACACATTTATTTATGATTTTAATTCATCACTGACACTGAAATGGCATATTTCCTCACTGTAGGATGAATAAACAATTAACTTATTTTATCTTCTGCACATAAAAAGTTCATTTAAAACCCTGAAATGGAAAGTATTTGTTGCTCATTCTTTTGCTTTTGTGAATTTATATATATATAATATTGGATGGTACTTTTAATTGTGTTTCTCCTGTTATAGGCTCATTATCGGTACATATCAAATACTTTACAAAAGAGTTTTTCTTTTATAGTGACTATTTAATAATTTTACATTTTTAAATGAAATTACTGTCTTTAATAGAAAATTATATTCCTTAATTTACTTTCTGAAGTGTGTGTTTCTGTGAAGGTCACAGAGGTGCTTTGACTTTTTCCTATAATAAACTATCAGTCAGTCATGTCTGTGTTCTTTGTTTTCTCTGTCTTTCCCTTTCTCTTTTCCTCTTGTTGCACCATAATTACCTGATGCAGCCCACCTGATCAGTCACACCTGTGGCTCATCAGGCGACATCAGGGACTATGGGCCAATCCCAAACCAGTCCCTACTCACTCCCACTTCACTACAGTGTCCGTCCAAATGGAGTATCCATCCGCAGCTTTGGAGGACACTCCTGATTAAGGGGGAGGGCATAAAAGTGACACCGAACGAGTGTGACGCTCTCACTACCTTACCAGAAACAGGAAGAAACTGTTACCATGGAGATGGACAGAGCTGTTGGCTGTGCCGCAGCTGTCATGTGTTCAACAGGTTAAGCAGTGTTCTAGTTAGTGCAAAGTGGCATAGCAGCCCACAACGCAAAAACTTTGACCCAATATGCAAATTTTATGCTAATTTTCACTACAGTGTAGCGGCATTTTGAATGTAATTGTTTGTCCAGATCAAATGTGAAAAATGTTGTTTCACTTGCGTGCAGGCTGGACTCTAAGCAAATCGGCCCCAAAGGTGGAGCCAGACTTATGTGGGCGGAGCCGCTAACTGAAAGGTATAAACTTTCTACCTAAATACTAAAATTTCCCTTCTGGTTCCATTAAAATGGACATTTTTTTGCTCAAATTTTAAAAAGCTCCGCACCGCGCCACTACCTGCCATTTGCTCCAAACACCTTTAGGGACAATGTGACCATTTTTAAGTTTGTGTCATTTGTTGGTCATTGGTCTTTCATATGTTCTATGATTTAGTTTGAGATGTAGCAGTCAGTCTGAAAGGAGATAAAGGTGTGCATTTGATCTGAAATAGATCATTGGAAGAAGTAGACGGAACCTTGGAATGATTGTTCTTTTATTGTCCGGACGTGATTTCTGCTGAAAACCATCAGAAGTCTGCACTGATGAAGACTCGCTATTTAAGGGTCTGACAAGACACTGCCCCTCAGAGAGAATCGGTTTGGGACTCCCCTTAATATGGCAGCCATCCACGTGAACGCTCAAATGGAGGGTTAGTGGATAGGGTCCGGTTTGAGTTTGGGCCCATATATTCACCTCTCTCTTCTCTGCCAGATCCTTTTTGTTCACAATACTTTCCAGTGTTTTCCTCCTTTCCGTCTGTGTCTGAGTTTTTGACCCGTCCTCCGTCTGACCTCGCCCTCAGTCTGCCTCCCCAGAACCTGACCCACCCTTCATCTTGACCAACCCCGCCGTCCGACCTCTGCTGGATTCCCCGGTACTCCTGGACCCGGCTGTTCCCTCTGCTTTGCCCCTTTGACCCTCATCGTTTTTTGGACTCTGTCGTTAAAGGAACAGGTCGGGAAGGGTTGGAGAAGGGCTACACCACTACCCCTTACAGATCTGTTTTAAGGGGGAGGGGCTAAGGGGTGAATTGGGATTGGGCCTCTGTGTGCTGCAGGAGGAAACGGTTTGAGTGGACGAGAGCAAATGGAGGAAAAAGTGACACAGGAAACAGATCCAGGCAAAGAGTCAAAGGTCATTATTGTTGAGTCTCCACGACCTTTCTGACCTTTCAACCGCTGCTTCCTCTGTATGTACTGGCAGGTTACGGTCACCGTGAACATGCACATGCACAACAGACCCACTGAGCAGATCAGCACGGCACAGAGGTACACATCTGAAACACAAAAACACACACAAGTCTGACACTGCAGCGCATTCCTCCTGATTCATTCTGCACAAAAATATGAAGGGGAAAAAAAAAAACAGACGTGCACGAGGTTTTGCTGAGCTACAATATTCAGGCTTATGTTGTATATCCTTTGGGTTGTGCTATTTTTTGCACACGCTGAACCCACACAGACACACTAAAAATATGACGACTTACCTTCAAACAGGCTCCACAGGCTTTCTTTAGCTTTAGTGGCTGGTAGCAGATGAACTACATGAAGAGAGAGAGAGACAGAAGGGGAACACGTGAATCCATAGTCATCACTGTGGCTTGGCTGCCGCCTGATTACACGCTGGATAGTTTAAATAAGGCTAATTGCAGGAAGACAACGAACCTCAGGTCAGCCTCCTCCCTGCCTGCTCCTGTCTCTGAGTCACTGCTGTTTGGATAAACCTTGGCCTTTGTAAAACATCTCAATAAGTCGTAGTAAGAGCTTGTGTTCACGTGGGGTTTGACTCTGTCTTTGAACCAATCACGTTCTGGACAGAGCTACTGTCATGACTCCGGTCAGGCAGGGACTTTTGGTTCAGCTTTTTTTTTTTTTTTTAAATTATTATTATTTCATTCAATTAAACCATTATTTGAATAGGCATAAATAAATAGTAATATTGTGAATAACAAATGTCTGAAAATCACATCTTGTCCTTTCTTCTCAAACTGACTGAAACAACCAACAAAAGGATATATATATAAATATATATATAGTGTCTGTTTTTAGTCATTCCTGCTGCCTCCTGAACCATTGCATCGAAATTTAATTTTGATGTTTGTCTATATCTATATAGAAATAACAAGAATAACAGCAGAATTATTGTAACCAAAATTATTGGTTATTATTATTATTATTATTATTATTATGGTTTTGTTTCTGCTTAAAATGTTCAAAAAGTACTGAAATGCTTTAACCAAGTTATATTTTGAAAAAAGTAAATAAAATAACACGCACAATGTACTTCCTGCCGGCAGAAATATTAAAATATTAATATGTAACCATCAGACCTACAGATGTGCATTAATGATGGAGCTTCATGGTCATAATATGGAGAGAAATGTGTTTCTTTATTCACCAATCAAAAATAATGAATTTACAATTAAAAAGAATAGATTTGCTACCAAAAATGCAAAAAAACCCAAAACAAAAACAATTAGTGGCAATAAAAAAAAGAGGTCATTGTTCAAATAGATCAGTCCTTTTTACTTGTGAATTAAAACCTTTTTGTGTGAGACTTTAAAAGTTTTACTTGAAAATCACTCCTCTGTTTGCAACAGTTTTGTTTTATTTTGGGAAAACAGACCCATTCACTGTCAGTGGAACAGCCTGAGCCGGGTACAGACTCATCAAACCATAGTTTGAGTTGGTTTAGGTTCTTTTTCAGAATAAAAGACAGTGTTGTTGTGTGGTTCTGCCACACTTAACCCACTGTACAGTATTATGGGGCAATAACTACAAAACTTCTCACATAAAGTCGGTTATTTGGATCGTACTCATTTATTATTCCTGCAGTCAAAACTATTTAAACTCTATAATTTGGTACATTTTTACACAGCTCAACTTCTCTATAAAGCCGATGAACTTCAACTACCAGACAACATACAAAAACCATTTGAGTTTTCAAAATGCAATAATCAAATACGGTTTTAATAATAATTTGAATTTAAAGTCATACTAACTGTCAGGAATTTTACTGTGGTTTATTGTTATACCGGTGATCATTACAAACCTAACAAGTATATATAATTTTTGAAAAAACATTTATTTATTTTCCACATTACAAAATACTAGGACTTCACTATTAAAGCGTGTCACATACTGTATGAGCAACAACACTGAGCGATGATAAAAACACAACACTGATAAAACACAACATTCACCAACAACGCACAGTGTGTGACTGATCTTCCACAAACCTTTATTTCAAACCAAAACACAACGAGGACGCTGACATTTCCTCCTATTTTTTTCTTCAAAGTGCTAAGCTAAGCTAAGCTAACGGGTTGCTAACAGTATCCTTTGCAAACACGTGTGATGTTTTTATCATATGTTCTGTATTTCATGTCAAGACAATGAGTCGATTTTACCAAACTTATTCTATTTTGGTTTAGATTTTTTCTGTTTCTTCTCTATCAGACATATTATTCCATTTTGACTAAATGCAGTCCCAGAACAGGAGCCTGCAGTGAAACGACAGTCCCCCCCCCCCCACACACACACACACACACCTGACCACAGCAGTCTTAACACTGCTCTGCTCCTGCTGAGCTGGTGGTAGGAAGCTCGTGAACGAACACCCACCAGAGTAACTCGAAATACCCCAAACCACCAGCAGCTGATGACGGGTAGACTCTGCAGACTGACACACTGTCTGAGCACAGTCCAAACCAACTACAAGTCATCTGAGCTGTTTGCTGCGGATTCTCCACCGTATCGAAGAGATTCAAAGCATTTATATGTCATATACAGTAAAGTAAGAGACTTCACTGTCCACACTGAACACGAGAATTTAAGATGTATAAAAATGAAAAAATAAAAATAAAAAATAAAACAAATACAACAAAGAGGCATTTTAAAATGGCATGCAAAAGAGAATGACAATAAAATATAAACTATTACTAGGAAAAACTATATTTACATAAATGTGTAATGTATGAATATATGTACAGACTATGAGCGGGCATGATGTCTCATTGTCCCTGAACCATTCTGTCCCAAACCTGATCAGTGCTGGCATTGTCCATTCTGTTGGACGTTAAAGACATGAGAGGACACTTACTGCAGTTGGACTGACAGAACCAATTCCAGCTCCAACATTAGAACCACTGCAGTTCTGACCCATGGAAGGATCAGAACTATTGGTGCGGTTCAGTCCATTGAATGTGTCATGGAACCAGAACCAAAGCTGGTACAGACAGATAATGCATGTGTGACTTTTTTGGCCGTGTATGTTAAATGTGCAAACACTGTACACCAAGGGTGTCAAACATGTGGCCCGGGGGCCAAAATCTGGCCCGCCAAAGGCTCCATTCCGGCCCGTTGGATGAATGTGTGAAATGCAAAAATTACACTGAAAATACGAATCATTTTAGTTCAGGTTCCACATTCAGACTAATTCCACCTCAATTGGGTTGAATCAGTAAAATACAATTATAATAACTGATAAATAATGACAACTCCAAATCTTTGTCTTTATAAATGCAAACATTTTCATATAATTTTAATAATAATAAGAAGAAACAAACTATCATTTCTCATAAAAAATAACCTGAACAAATATAAATAACCTGACATAATAACTAATAATTTTATTAGTTATAACTATTTTGTGTGTTCGTAGATCCACTGTGATCTGTACGTTATAATGAACATGTATAAATGATAAACTGAAGCATGATATTGATAAAATTGCACTTATTTTTTTTTTAAAGACATTTCAGTTTGTTTATGTTATTCACATTTCACATTCACATTTTAAAACATAGTTTGTAGATGTAAATATTTGGCTCCGCCTATGGAGCTAGATCCTGAAGAAAACCACCATTAAAATGTGGATTTACACCAATAACTATTCAACAAATAATGATATCAGTGTCATTCTAATTACAAAGGGTATGTTTCCAGTGTCAAGAATCTAATAAAACAGATCAAAAACAAATGTGGCAGTAATATTATGGGGTGTCAATCACAATATGTGGGGGAACTGTGCTGCTTGGAGGAGGTTTGTGCTCTGAGAAAACCTGGAGAAAAGTGTTAACTTGACATTATTTATATATTATATTATTTTTATTATTAGTCCACTTCAGATTAAATGTGGCTAAATGTGGCCCCTGAACTACAATGAGTATGACCCCCCTGCAGTAAACAGTCGACTCCTGTCAGCTGTTCAGGAGTCTGATGTTGGATGGAAAGAGTCAGTTTGTCTGATTCTAATGTATGATTTAGGCTAAATTTCATATTACAAGGCCAACGCACAATAACAGGGCACTCTTGTACATAGCAGCACATTAAAACATAATCATCGGTTCATGGTTTATATAAATAAGCAATGTTAGTTAAGGAAATGCAAAGTGGTGGTATTAAGATTCCTGTTGAAGGTTGGGCTGTGCGCTGACACGTTGACCCCAAAGGAGGTGGATCACATGGACAAAAGAAGAGGCAGCAGCACAGAACCCCAGGGCAATAAGAGGTCGAGAGGACGGTTAAAGCAAGGAGTCGAAATGTGGGCCTGACTGTGTTTATTACTGCACAACTACTGTATTTTCCGGATTATAAGCGTCAGTTTTTTTCATAGTTTGTTCGGGGGTGTGGCTTATACTCTGGAGCGACTTATGTGTGAAATTATTAACACATT
>JAPSES010074374.1:0-10470 GCA_029822895.1 Maxillicosta whitleyi
AGAACCACACTGTGGGCTCACAGAACCACACTGTGGGCTCACAGAACCACACTGTGGGCTCACAGAACCACACTGTGGGCTCACAGAAATAGACAGAAACACTTCCCAACTTCAGAAATCAGAAAGACGACCCTGTAAATGACAATAAAATGAGGTGCTATAAATGGTACATCACTTTTTTAGAATACACAACATTAACTTATGTATGGAAATGACAATTCAACAAGTTAACGATCCAAAATGTAAATGGTCATTTAACCAACTCAAACATACAAGTATTTGTTACAGAGGTGTGTTTAGTGCACATGCATATTGGACATGATTAAAAAAAAAAGGTCAAGACTTTAAATTTCTGACTCTTTAACTGACATTTTCCAAACATATTTTCCTTAATATAATCCCTTATCTCTGTTACTCCTAAATGTATTGTAAACTAAATGTTGTGAGATTTTAAATTAAAAAATGTAGGAACAAAAAAGGTTAAACATGTCTTCACTCAAAGGAAACTTGTTTTTGACCATAGAAAACAACATTATTTTATTGTGTTGCCCCCCAGTGAAATACTATATTCTATAATGAGTAATTTTATTTGTCAGACAGTGAATATATGACTCAGCTCCACTTCATAATGAATGAATATCCATGAGATTCTCTCCTGTATTTCCAGATTGGCACAGTAATCTGGATAGGCATCCTGGTTTACACTGATCCTGCTGGGCTCCGCACCTACCTGGCTGCACAGGTATCAGAGCAAAGCCCACTGGGGGACCCCGGGGGAGGTGGACTTCCCCCTCACTTTGGGGTGGCTCCTGTCTTCCATGGCAGAGACCCTACCAGCACCCTCAGTGTGGTTCACCCAGCGCCACAGCCCACCCCTTTACCAGAGAACCAGTCACAGGGGCACCACGGTGCTTCGAGGGCAGGGACCCTCCCCCACGCTCCACCTGCTGTTCCTCAAATCACCTGGGGAGCTGAGGATGAGGAGGGCTGGAGGAGGCTGTCCTTCAGGCACTGGCCTTCACTTTTCAGCTACTATAATATCACTTTGGCGAAGAGGTGAGTGCTCAGGCCCTGCACATGTGACCCATGAACACAGCAGCTTCACCGTCATACGTTTCCAAGGTTTCCTACTGTTGGGACAATTGTCTTCCTTATTGTGGACAATTGTGTCATTTTTTGATTTGACAAGAAAAGATATTAACAGTATTATTTGCTTGGTTATCAAGTAAAATGCACAGGGAATTGAAACGTGCACTGGAGAACAGAGGTTATGTTGAATTCATTTTTACTACTGAGTTGGAACAAAAAGACACAATAAGAGCATGAATAATTTATGAAACTGTGAAAAGATCTGCTCACCTGCAGACTGTTGTTGTTGTTGTTGTTGTTGTTGCTGTTGCTGCTTTGAACGTCACATTCCACACCATGTGTTTGGCATGATCAGTAAAACAGCTGAGCAAAATTCCATCCATGCATTCAGGGTTTTGTTTGTCTCCTCAAAAACTCGTCCTATAGTAAAACTCTTGTGTTTAGGGTCCCCTGGATCCCCTTGGACTGGCATGATTTACTTCATCTAATCTAAACTAAATTAAACTAAGTTTACAGCACAACACACCCTTCTGTTATGGTGCCATCTTTGCTTGAAGAAAAACGCTTTTCTGATTGGTTGTTCTCTAGCATGTGACCATAAAGAAGCTCTCTTATTGGTTCCCAGAGTATATATGGTTTTCAATGGGATTTTTTACTCCAGCCTTTTTTTTTAATACAAAAAATCAGAGCGACGAATCTGAGAAGCAACAAATGAAATTGGTGTGGCCTTTAAGAAGAATGTGTTTTAAGTAGCCTTTCTTTACTCATGTGCAAAGACTAATATATGAAAATAAGTCCAAACTACACATTTATTTCAATAGACATTCCAGATTTTCTTTAGATTTGCTGACAAACTTTATCTATTGGCAGAAGTAAGTGCTATGCTAACTTTATTGTCACTACAGCCACACGTGTGGGGAACGCCAGCGCCTCGTATCCGTGGGACTGAAGCCTGCTTTCCTCGGTGGCTGAACACAAAACTCATGACTTCAGTGTTTTCTCAGCCTTTGCTTCACATTCATCAGCAGCATCGCTATGCTCTGTGTCTGTTACTGTATCTTCCCCTCCCCCATCTGTCACTTCACTTCTCTCTCTCTTCGTTGGCTCTCCCATGACGTGACTCTAATAATAGCTCCCTGAAGTCGGGCCCCGGCAGCCCCCAAGGGCCGTGTGTTGGTCTTGAAGGGCACTGCATGAATTGGCCACACTCTTTTCCTTCCATGCTATGGAGCTTATAAATAGCATTGGAGAAATAGGGGGGATCTGTAAAGGCATTATATAAGCATCCCGTGTGTTTATGAATGGGGGGTGGGGGTGGGGGGGTGGGTTGCTTGGTACATTCATAAGTCCTTCGTGCAGCTGCTGCTGCTTCAAACACCCTCCTCCAACTGCTCTCATGTATGTGTGAACATTCAAGCATTTTGTAAATAATAAGCATTTAATTTAATCACGGGTCTGTATTTACAGTCACAAACTTCAATCAGTTTGATACTCGGATGTGGCTTTGAAAGGTTGCTTGAGAAGATCTGAAGTTGTTTAGGCAAGATGTTGTTATGAGATACATTAAATCATATATTACCAGAAAAACAACATTTACTCTACTTTTCTTAACATTATCCTGAAACAGACACACAGTAGGAACGTTTATAATAATGTCCACACACATCATATTTAGTTATCGTTTTAAGTTAAATTTACATAAAGACCCCCACATGACCTGTTTCTGTCCAGAACACTCCAAATTCTCAATTTTATGTTCTGGAACAAAACAAATATAGCCCTCAATTAGGGATTGGAATCAAGAACCGGTTCTTTTTGAGAACCGGATCCCGGATTCCTGATTCCTCATAATAGGTTACCTGCCTGCTCAACGATTCTCCTTATTGATTCGACCTTTGTTACACATGCGCGATGACATGACACATACACTGCATTATGTGTTATGTGATGGAATTAACTGTTGTTTGTATTACATGGAATCTGTGATTTAGTCAAACAAAAGATGTTTCAAGAAAATTTTACAGTGATGACTTTTTTGTTGATCCTCACCAATGAAATGAACTACTTTAATTTTTAAAGTGTAAATGCAGTTGGTAAAAGAATAACTAAAAAAACAATCACCACACTTACATGAATGTTTCATGAAGCTTACTGTTCGAAGTTAGTGTTTCTTTGCCTACCCATCATTCCTTGCTCTTCATCATTATCCCCATCATCACCATCCTCTTGTCCTAATATGGTCACCTCTGAATCTAAAGCTGGTGAAGTCTCAATAAACCATTCAGGAACAACATGTATTAGCAACACATTTTTACAGCAATAAAACAAAAGCCACCCTCCTTTATGACTGTTTTTCTCCACGTGCCTGTTTTCCTGAACTTAGTTACAAAACATGCCAAGCACCGTATAACGTTTGCTTTCCTCTCATTTCTTGCAGGTATAATTTGTAGGTGTTTTCATCACCCTTTTTTTTTTTTTTTGCTTTACAATCCAACATCTTTACAGGTGGTTGAAACAATGTTTTCAATAACCACATTATTAAATAAGTATTTAATGTATCTACGTCTGATTTTCTCCGATCTCCACCACCCCACCCCCACCCCCCGTCTCTTGAGGATTCCACGAGGAGGTACAGTGAGCTGAGAGTGAGGAGATAAGAGAGATTCAGGATGAGCTGATGACTGTGGAGAGAGGAATGGAGAGGAGAGGGGGAGGACGGAGAGAGAGAGAGAGAGAGAGAGAGAGATGAAGAGCCCCCTGGAAAAGAGAAAGGCTTAATGAGTACGTTGTCCCTGATTCGGGCACGAGCATGAGGCAGGAGATGACAGGGCTGTGTGTTGCCAAGGGCGATGCAGCGTCGGCCTGTGTGAAGCAGAGGCATCCCTCCTCCTCCTCTTCTGTTTGGTCCTCTCCATCTCTCATCACAGGAGGAACAGAAGAGTAAAGGACTCGGACGGTTAGAATAAAGAGCGCAGCAGTGGTTTGGCCTAAAAGCTGTGACAACCAAACATGGGAAAAATAAAAAGCACTGCTTCATGCTGTCGTCATGGTACCGGTCAGTGACTGAACCTCTGATCAGTCCAGCAGAATATTGTTAGTTTGCTCTTCTTTTGGGTTAAGGTTTGTTGAAGTGACTAAAAGAAGAATATTTGGATTTGGCTTCTGTAATTATAGCAGCGTCTCAAATGAATGTAATCTATTTATTCCTCTTCTGTCAGGATGAAGTTGACAGTCTTGTTTAGCACCATGTCCACCTTTTTACAACACAACTGTAACGTCTATTATGAAAAATATAAATATTCTACCTAAATCTTCTAATGTTGATCTCACATGTTTTCTTTGAGTCTGAGCTGCCTATGGATGAAGTAACGTTTGACAAATCCTCTAAATATCAATACCATGTGTAACTACAGCCTCAGCACTCGTTTCCTCAATCACAAGATGCTTTTTACATGATAATTCAATTGAATCTAAAATACTCTTGTCCATTTCTGAATTCATTATCCAACATTTAAAATGTCTTTCAGTATGTTGTAAACACAAACTGGTTTTACCAGAGAAAATGTGAAGGTGACTTAATGATTTATTTGGACTATTTTTAGAGAAGAGAAAAGTAAATAACACAGCACCATCACTTCATTTGTCTGCCTTTTTCTAAACATAATGATATTGTTGTGTTCATGGTGCTGAAGTAACATTACTCTTTTTGTGTTGAAATATTATGTTGACTTGAACACAGAGACACGTGTCAATAACATGTTTCATGTGCTGTTTAGTGGGAACTTCCTGTCTACACAATAATACAAGCCTTTTTTTCAATGAATATGAATGAAAGCAATCTAGAAATGTAGAAGACTTACTGTAAAAACTGTTACTGCTTTGTTCTGTATATGTTTTGTGCACTTCAATATTATTTTTTATATTTTTAGTTTAATTATTAAATCTTTAATCTTGTTATAACTTATGCCCTATTTTTGGATAAGGACGATTATATAGCATATATAGCAGTATATTATAGTGTGTGTGTGTGTGTGTGTGTGTGTGTGTGTATGTATGTGTGTATGTGTGTATGTATGTATATATGTATGTGTGTATGTGTGTATGTATGTATGATATGGAACAATCAGAATCATCTTTATTGGCTGGTTGTTCATATTTGTACAGGTTATTCACATGTTTTGTAAAAGGCCAGTCTGTAACTGTCAACATTATTGTGTAATTTTAAAAGGGGAAAAAAATTGGTTTTCATTATTTATAGTTTATTATGATAGTGTTTTGTTGGTCTGACCCACTTCAGATTGAATTGACCTAAAATTATTTGAACATCTTTGATTGTCAATAACTTCAGTGTAATTTTTGTATTTCACTCACTGGTCCCACAGGCCGGATTGGACCCTTTGGGGGGTGGGGTTTGGCCCCCGAGTTTCATGTTTGACACCCCTGATATAGAAAAACAAATCAATATGAAAGTAAATTTGCACACATCATTTATCAAGTGGCTCATTGTTAGTTAAAGATCTCTATTTGACGGAACTGTTATCCTTTTCAAAATATCACTTATGTAGTACAGGAGAAGTAAAGAACCTGCATTAAATGAACAAAAACACAAATACGGAATGATGACGTTTGAATTCATACACTGGTCACATTTAAAAAGACATTCTTTGATATATTTAACTCTATCAGTATGGACTAGCACAAGCTGTAAATAAGACAGTGTTATTATAAAATCTATTAAATAAAGCACTGTGATTATATCTAGTTTGCTGTTTTAAAAAATATGTATATGAAGCATACAATGGTCCATGTGTTATTGCATTCTCATGTCAATAAAACAGAGACTTTCAACGTTTCCCTCCACGTTTTCTTTTCGGCATAGTTAAACATAATATCTAAAAGGTTTTGTCCTACCTCATATCAGTTTCTATCCTTTCAAGTCCATATGTTACTGAGAAGTAATTTGGCATTTTTCACCTAAAAATGTCATCTCCCCAAATTTTGTTCCACATAATGTGACAATGCTTATCAATGCCTACTCAAATATGTATAATACATGCATATAAGTTACTCTGCCTACATGACAGAGACTGTTGAATACAAAATATGTCCATATGTTAGAGCCTGATGAGACCCAAATGTGAAACCCACAGCATCAGATATGCTATATATATATAAATATATATATAATAATATATATAAACCTGTCTGTGTTTGCGATGGCTTATTCAGCACCAACTTCATCTGCACATTTTATATGAATACATTTATATCTTGATCTCAGTACATCTTCATCTGATTAAGGAAAGGTTAAATAAATAAACAAAAATTAAATTTAAAAAAATTAAAAATTCAATCCAGAAGTGGAAACCCTGTGTTCACAGAATGAGTAGATGACCACCTTACCACATGTGAGCTGGTTAATACATTAACAAAAGGAAATACAGACCCAGTTTTGGAGGAGTCAAATATATGCAATTTATATAAATGCAACTTGTATATGTATGTTCAGCTTTCATAACTGAAGAACACACATGGATGATTTTAAAAGTTAAATGATATAAATTAGGCATGGGTGTATTAATAAACTTAGGCACCTCTTACCATAATCAGTTTTTAATCCTCTTATTAAAAATGCCAGAATAGAGAAGCGACACCACATTAAGACAATTATTCTTGAAGATTTGAAAGTGTTCATTGTCTTTTAAGAGATGATGATATTAGCATTTGATGGTTTAGTCATAACATTCCGAAATATGAAAGGTAAAGCTTCCTGTTTACAAAACACTGAATATTTGCAGTGATGAGTAAAAGGTTGTCTCAGCTGTTTCGACAGCTCTGACACTGGTTGCCTAACGAGGGTGATTTCAAAAGAATATTCTTGCATTTGCGGTGTAAATTAAGAACCAAATCCCTGCATATCCTCACCAATCTCTGCTACCCAGTAGAAGAAACGGAGTCCTACAGGAGCTTAGCGACAGGGAACACCAGCCTCTGATTGGCTGAGAAGGAGATGGAGGAGAGAGGTAAGAGTGATCTTAAAAGTTCAAGTGCGCATTAAACTTTCCGAGTGCTTTGAGAAGTGATTTTAAGCATGGCTCTGTCTTCCATCTTCAGTTTCAGTGTTGGAGAAGCATCTGTAATCTGAGCCGGGGCCAGTTATAGCAGCAGCAGCAGCAGCAGCGTCTTTGTGCTGCAGCACATATCATCTAACATGAGATAAAACACTGCTCTGTGTTTCAGCCAGCGCCAAACGGATGAAGTGCATCTGTGCACGTGTGTCAATGTGTGAATGTGTGTTCAGCACTATGTCAGATATTTGTACCTTTCAGCTTTTTGGAGCTTGTGTTCTCTGTGGATGAACGACGGCATCTCAGTCGGTCCCCATTGTCAAGTTTTCACATTTTCAGCTTCCATTGACAACAAAGTGTGTGAGCATCTGTTGTCCAGCTGCATTAATCCCTCTGGGGCATCAACTCATGTTTGTAAATTTACTCACGATTCAGTTGACCTTTGAGGACCAACTTAAAGGGGCCTTTGTGTCTCATGTAATGAAGGTTATGAATTTAGATTCACTCTGAAAAAGTCATGTTAGCTATTAACCAACAGAAGCCCCCAAAAAAGTAAACAAATAAAAACAAATGACAAAAATGTAAGGATATGTAGTCTGTGAGTTCACTGATACGACCTAGTGATGTGAGACAGAAGAAGAAGAAGAACGTTTACTGCTGCCATATTTACCACCATCACACCCCTGAAATAAAAACAACGATAGCTGTAAATCTATGAGTGGCACAAGTGATAATTCACAAATACATTTTTAAGGAAAAATGTGTCATAGTTAAAACATGCAAGCTTTTATAATAACCAGGTAAAATTACAAGCTAGGAAAGTATTGAATATAATGTAACTATTGCATATTCATTTACCTGGATGAAACTGACATGGTTTGAATGTAGTTCAAGTCCTTAACAGCAGATGCCACCTGCCACAGAAGAGGAAAAGGAGTTAGTGCAACATGATGGAGGTGACCTGGTCAGTTATGGACAATTTATATTCATGGGATTAAGAACTAATGAAAACATGATTGGTAAGTTTAATACATTGAATTGCTTTTCTATGTTATATTCCTCTTTGCAATCACATTCTCTTATATAAATAAATAAATAAATAAGTGCTTTTTGTTCATTATAAAAGCCAAATTCCTAGACTTGTGCTGCTACACTTGGTTTTTGAACTAGATCTGTGTTCACAAACATATTAGCGTCACCCAAAGTCAAACTGGATTAAAAGCCTGCCTATTACATCTCTAAGGTCAAAGGCTACAACAACATATGGATTGAGGAGGACGATGCTCTGGCTCATCATGACTCTTTGCCATGTGTGCAGATTGGCTGCACATGCATGACTGACCACAAGGCCTTTCTCCTTCCACGCAGCATCTCATTCAGAGCTCAGGGCCAAGCGTGTGTAGGCTTAAATACAGTGCATACTATATGGACATATGTTTACTGTATGTCTCCACAAACAAAGGAGGTTATGAATGAATAAGCATCTTCGTCATTCAGAGAGGTTTATGCACAACTGGCATATTTTCAGGCTAAATTTAGTTTTGAAGAATTCATCAGCATGTAGTCGACATTTGGACGGAGCAGCCGTGCAGATAGGCAGCCAGCTGTCGGACAGTTACAGTGACAAAATGAGAGTGGAACTACAAATATAGATCAGTCACTCACAGTACCCTTCACCCAGCCTGGAGTCTTCCACACAAGGTCATGTACACCCCCACCCCCACCCCCCACCCGTACCCAATTACAGTTTTGTCAAATTTGGTCCTTTTGTACTCACATTCTATTTTCCTAAATCCTAAATGTTTCACATATACAGTGTTGACACCTGTACGTCATACCCATAAGTGACATATGAAAATGTGATTCTGACGCTGAAGTTTCCTATTTGTGTTCTCCTCAAATACACGTTTATCCAGTGGGGGTTGGGGGGGTTGGTACCAGAGAAATTAACCAATTTCTGCACAGTTTTTATGTAATGTGTCAGTCAGCTGATGATACTATTCACATCCCTTAACTTTAATGTTTGGCTGAAATCCTCTTTTCAAACTGTTTACACTGCTAATGCCCACATACATTTGACCATGTAATATGTGATTTAATGATAGAAAACTGGTAACGCAAAAAGAAAAAAAGAAAAGAGACGAAAAATTGTTTTTAAAGAATTGGAGCTGTCTATGGTGCTGAATTTTAAACTCTCATTGGTTTTGAAACCGATACTTATTTTACAGTCGACCATAATGATGGAATGAAGTATTATCTTCTTCTGATGCAATGATTGTAACAGTGCGGTTTATTCTCGATGGATAAAGTGTAAGTGGGACTAAGTATGTAACCATTGCACCTGGTCAAAGGTGATTACTGATGTGTATAAATTGGAATAAAAGAAAATGATTTGAACTTTATGGACAATAGTGTGTATTATGTCATGTGTCATTTGCCCAAAAACAATGACAGTCTATTGCAAACTAAACCAACCTCTTAAAAATCAAATGATATATTATCTGAATCTAAATACAGGGGGATCAATATTCATCTACAACACCAGAAAAAGTATTGCATTTCATGGAAAATCCAATTTTTTTTCCAGAATAATACATTATACCTGACCTTTTTTTTCTTTGTGGAATAGAGTCCATATCAGCCCCAAAAATATCAAAAATAAATAGAGTTGATTAGAGTTGAGGATTATTACATCAAAACTAGAGAAAAATGAAGAAAAAGTGACTTTTACAGTTATATCTATCATTAACTGAACATAAACCAAGTGGCTCCATCCACTGTCACTGATCCAACTACATGTACTGGTGAATCAATGTTGTAGAAGATGAAGATGTTTCCACAGTAACTGCAAAGCCTCTGAATGTCTAAATATCTGATAACCATGAAGAGATCACAAACTGTGTTGTACACCAATTATTTGCATTGATAGCATTATAGAATCAACAGTTATTAACACAGTTATTATCAGTACACAGTGAAAAGACACTGTGTGGTGTATAAATATATAAATATAATATAAAATATAGACACTTTAAAAGTGCTGAATTTAAGTTTCACTGTGTTGAATTTGCTGTGTAGGTGGTGGATGTTTGGGTTGTAATGGGTGAAACTAATTTTATATGTATAATTATATATTTTTTATTGGTAAATCAACGCCAAATCACAACAGACGTTATCTGATGACACTTTACATGAGGAGCTGCTAAAAACCAGACTGAGGACAATTTACAGAACCAACAGAACCCAACAGAACCTTCCAGGAGCAAACACTAGTAACTGGTGACAGTGGAAGGAAACAGAACCTTTAACAGGT
>JAPSES010074375.1:0-10469 GCA_029822895.1 Maxillicosta whitleyi
TACATATATAATGTTAGATGACAAATTTAGGTTATATATTGTATATTATTATGGAGGCAAAAAGGCCAGGTTGAGATTACTGTGAATTTTATTTTCATTGGTCAGGATATGTGCAGTCAGTCAAGCTTGTATTTACAAGGCTGCAAATTAAAAAATAAAAAAATAAAAAAAAACTCTAACTATGAATTATGAAAGAGTTGCAGCATCTTAAACCAAACACAATGAACATTTGACAGATAAACAGTACCACAGTTACCACAGATACACAGAAGTGATGGAAACATCATTTTTAAATCATTTGATTAATAGCGATGCACTGATGTAAATTTTCATTTATGCAATTTGTCAAAATTTTGGTTCAAATTTGCCATACACTACATACATGCATTACATCCTGTCGTCTGAGTGGGTTTGAGAACATCATGTCTACATTGGAACACTTAAGAACTGTTCCTGTTACAATGATACAGCAGATCAGAGAAAAGAGGATGGGTTCACCAGACAAAAACAATCCTTTTGTCTATGTGGTAATAATAAACCTCAAATAAACTACAAATAAGCCACAATAAAATCCTGGTACATCATTAAAGTGCAAGTGCATAAATGTGCTTACTTTGCGAATAAGTAGTCAGTACAGGAATAATAGCACAGAATCCCTGGTTCTCAACTGCTGAGTACGGATGCAAATCGTTGGCAAAGGATTGATTTGCTTTGCCTTGTCTGCATCGGTAGGCACCTTTGTCATGGTTTGCTCAACCATTTTCTGATTGGCAGCAACAACTGCATTTTCATCCTGCTTTTCTTGCACGTCTGGTGGAAGCACTGGACATGTTCGAGTCAGGAATACACTGTGTGATTTTACATCATTTCTAGTTTAACACCTGCCCACACTGTGCGACTGACTCATGCATGACGTCAGCTAAAACTTGCGGGTGAGGTGCTCACACTGTGCGGTCTATGATCCCACGTGACTTCACCGCACACAATGTACGAGTGAACATACACGACACCTGACAGTCCACAGCCACACACTGACACAACTATCCTGGTCTTTGAAAACCGGGAGCCAAAATGAAGACAGCAATTCTACGCTGCGTTGAGAGGCCTGGCAATTGTATGGTAAATGGACTGCACTTATATAGTGCTATATCTACACCTTGGTACTGAAAAAGCTTTACAATGACTCACATTCACCCATTCACACACACACTCATAAACCAGTAGGTGGCTACTATGTTAATGTACCATCCAAGGCACTGCCATACCAGACCCTACTGGGAGAAATTTACGGTTCAGTGTCTTGCTCAGGGACACTTACACATGTGGACAGTGGGAGCCAGGATTAGAACTGCCAACCCTTTGGCCATTGGACAACCCTCTATACCAACTGAGCCACAGCTGCCCTAACTGTATGCACAGACCCAAAAAGTCGCAATGATGTAGACTAGACTTGTCCCGATCCGATATTTTGATCGGATCGGCCGCCGATATTAGCAAAAAAAATGCAGATTGGATCGTCCGGCACGGGAAAAAATCCGATCCAGACTCCCGGTCCAGTTTGTTTTTAAATCCGTCCCAGCGCGCCGATTGAGATAATCCATTCCATGTTTTTGCTGTGGTTTCCGTAAAATCCGGTCCACATTTTCCAGCACACCTTCAGCACATTAGCGTCTCTCAGAGGGGAAATTGAGGAGTTGAAGGCATTTTTGTTTTAAAACAATTCACAATATTATTTGCACTGATTTTTTTTAAGCCTTGGTTTACACTTGTTCAAGAGCTGATGCTGAGTTCACAGACTATTTTACACTCAGAATGTTTGTGTGTTTTGCTTTTTTAATAGTTTACAGTCTTATTTGCACTTTTTACTGACCACTGATGCCATTTCTGTTCTGTTATTTATAATGATGTCTATTTTGTGTTTATCCCTGAATAAACAGGTCAGTTTCTTGTTGACAACCATTGTGTATTATTGTGTATTAACTGAACTAATTCAGCTGGATAGCTGTTATCAAGAGTACTAAAACCCTTTAAAGAAGTAAGGAAGCTAAATAAATTTAAATTTTAATACATGCTCTTATAGGCCGGTATCGGCCAGTATCGGTATCGGATCGGAAGTGCAAAAAAAATACCGGTATCGGATCGGAAGTGCAAAAACCTGGATCGGGACATCCCTATAGACACAGGACTGTATTTCACAAACAGATCTGGAGGTAAGATAACACCTACGCTAAAGCTAACAGTAAAACTACTGAATTTTTGTTTGTTTGCATCTCATAGCCTTTTTTATTCATATTGATGACATGAGGGGACCTTTTCCATGTGACCGTGGAAGGTTTTATTGCACTACTCCAAAACGTTTTCTCACTCATTCAAAAGTACACCCAGTTCAGGAAGGCAATTACCTCCAAAGACAGGCTTTTGGTGATGCTCCAATTTCTCACAAAGTGTCTCACTGTAGTTGACATCAGGTTGTCATAGCTACAGTGGCATTTCTATGATTATGTGCTGTGCAGTGACGTAGTACTGCACAATTGTGAAAAAAAAAAAAAAATTCTGATATGTCAGAAAGTCCAGCTATCATCCAATTTCTGACTGTGCAGGTGCCGTGAGCAGTGCACATGGCATGATCAGGACGCACAACAAAGCCCACATTCCCGATTTGAAAAGGTTCAAGTTCATTGTGTTCCGAATACTTCATTGGCACTCGACACACCCTGCAAATACTGTGACTTTTGTCCAATTCCCCTTTCCCCTCGACTTCATAGAAACCAAAATGTTTCCATGTATTCGCTATTAACCAAGTTGTAGGTGTCACATTGATTGTTTTTTCTGGCCACGGTCTCTTCTTCTGGGCCGGCGTTCTCTTCATCCAGAGCTTTGGGAAGAGACGGTTGGCTCGGGCCATGGGAGAGCCAGCATTGCTCTCCAAATCCGTCTCTACTTTCAGCCATCTCCATGTTTCAAAAGCATCTCTTATACTTATCCTTGTTTTGTTTCGCATTTTGTCAGACTGTATTTGGGAATAATAAGAGGCCTTTTAGGTTTAATAATGTCACACATTTGTGATCAGAAATGTTCGTACCTGCAGCTCAGGGGAAACTGATAACCTGGAAAGGACTTGGTGATTGGGAGAAGCATCAGATCAAAACACAAAATGACAACATAAATATAACTTGGGGCCTTTTCAAATGTGAATGTTAAGGCTGGACTACTGCTGTCAGTGATATCAGTACTTGAAATGAACATGGTTCCTTAATGTCTGGTGACATTCACGGCCATTTTATGATTACTTGGAACATAATTCTTACATACAGCTTCTTAATAGCCCCATTTTTTTATTTATTTTTTTTTAGGGGGGGTTGATGATGAGGTGAGGGGAAATAAATTCCTGTAAATTTCTCTGCAGCGTAAGTCCGAACTAAACTCGATATACAGGATTTCTTTACATGCCACCGATAAAATGTAACATAATAGATTCAGTTCTTCATTTCTATCAAGAGGCTTCACTGTGTTAAATGTATAAGATGCATAATAAGTTTAACTCCAAGGGATAAGTCTTTTCAACACACCAGAACCTTAGAGATACCACAGAGCCATGAGTAATCTGGACATAGTAGTGTCAGGTTCACACAACCTAAGACACTATTAAAATACACACAAAAAGAGAGAAGACAATAAATTACAATTATTACTCATGAGGAGACCCGGGTTGAGACGTGTTCAGATTACACTCTCAAAACCGTTCTGAAGTTGTCCAGCCGTTCTCCTCTTTTTATTACATTTGGGCAGTTCCACTTTACAAACACAGGATACAAGTTTCTCAAAGATAAGAATTCACAGAAAACTATCTTCTTCAACATATGTCAGGTTGAACAATAGTTACACACATTTTAACTATTACTAATGTTTTGTTCAGTTGACGGTTTAGTCCTTGTCAGCAGAAAACTTCACGAAGCTGAAGTTTAAAGATTCTTGTCAGCAGACATCTTCACAAAGTAGAAGTTTTGAACATCCTTATCAGCAGACACTTTTACTCAGATGGAGGTTGAACATCCTTATCCATCTTCCTTTTGGAGCATGTAACTTCCTTGTCCTTGGGTCAGAGCGTGGCTCTGTAAGAGAATTTGTACACATTCTGCACACACGGATACTTTAAAACAGTTATAAGCAAATGTAAGATAACTTATTAGTACAATTATTCCAACAAGTAGCCTAACCCTAACTCAGCTGTAGCATAGTCTATGTTTTTAATATGTATATCAATCTGATGTTCAGAGATGTGAAGAAGAGTTGACATGTCAATACTGAACCCTAAATTTCTCCCAGTAGGGTTTATACTGGTGAAACAGCACGTTGGGCAACATGAAGGTGTAGAAAATGCAAGTGCAGTCCATTTACCATAACAAGTCACAAGGGATTTCATCATATACACATACTGTATGTATATATAATGTAATATAATAACATACTGCATGTGTTACTTGTTTGAAGTGTCTTTTAAATCTAATTCTGTCTTCATAATATAATCAGCACAATGTCTATTTTAGTATAGTTTAGTAGTTTAGTACATAAACTCTACAGTTTGAACTATAATATGTTATAGATGGATGTTATTTTTTGGAAAGTGTGTGGCAAACATCAAGTTCACTGTATTTGTAAATGTATATATTATACACACACACACACACACACACACCTTCTCTCTCTCACACACTTCTTTTCCTTTTATTTTTTAAGGACAAACACCACAATATCTCTCCAACCTTCTGCACCAACCCCAAAATAGCTATCACCTGAGGTCCAACAACTTCATAGCACTAACTGTTCTGAAAGTCCACTCTGTCTTCGACCATTTCCTTTCACTTTGCTGCAGCAAATGATTGGAACACACTTCAGAAGTCTTTCAAACTCACATAATCCAACTATGAACATGTTTAAGCAAAAATGTAAACACTCTATAGTTGACTGCTGCAATTGTTGACTTCCTACCCAGTCTCCCATAAACTCCAATTGTTTTTAACTCCATTTCTTCTTGTAAATTTTAGATTCACCTTTACTGTTTCCTGTTATCTGTTATTGTTCTGTCTTGTTTTTCTTTTGTCTGATGGAACCTCCCTAAATGAGAAGCTGTTCTTAATTGATTTTACCTGGTAAAATAAAGGTTAAATAAATAAATAAATGGTGTTTCCCCTCATTAATGTTAATGTACAATGCTTAACAATGATGTTCATATATGTTTTAGTCCATAATTTACTCTTTTTTTTTTTTTTGACATTGTGACAGTTGCTGACAGCTTTATATTAATTAGAAAGATTAGATGTAGGTTGAAAATATATTTGAAATTACAATGTAAATACAAAGACGCAAGAGTTGTATACAATAAAAAAAAAAAAAAACCCAAAATAAACAGTTAAAAAAAACCCTTTAAAACAAGCACGGGCTGTGATTGATGAGGGTCTTTGACATTTTTTTTGCAGAAACCGCTGAAAACTGTGAAGCGAAAGGTGCAATTTGAATCTTCATCAGTAGATATCACTTAATATCACACAGTAAACCCATAAAACAAGGATGACATTGGCAGGTAAATGGAAATGTTTACTTCATAATGATGTTTATCAAGCCCGTAGAGCAGAAAAACATCAAATTAAATCATGACAATAGTGACAATAGTAAGGTGAAATGTAACCAATAATAGACGTAATCAATCATTAAATACAGACTAAACAGGTTGTGATGATTCATCTGAGACTGAATGTAGAACCTTCAGTCTTGCTTTTGCAATAGTATGTCTGTAATAATCACTTTTTTTTCATTTATTTGTTAACAGAACTCAAACCTTGATATATATATATATATATATATATATATATATATAAAAGAAAGAAAGAAAGGTCAAAGTTCTTTTTAGATTTTCATGTGGATTCAAAATTTTTTTCAGCTGGATATTTCATCTTTGTGAGTCACAAAATTCAAAATTCAATCAGTTAAATTTAAATTGAGTTTGAGCATCGTACCGTGTGTCTCCATACAAAATGTCAAGGGCCCAAGAATGAATACATTGTGAAATAATCTTCTCTTTTCCTTCTCTCTAGCATTAAAATATGTCTGACTGTATTAATGGAAAAGAACTTCAAATGTGTTCTTTAGGCTTCCCAGTATGGCATTACCTCGACACTAAGGTAAAAGTGCATCATTTACAAGTGAAAAATGTAAACCGCTCACTTTGATCTCACTTTGAATTATGCTGCGGACGAAACAAAACTGAGGGTGAGATGAGATTTCTTCTGTGGCTTCAATACCACAAATTGAGCTTGTTTCAGCTGATTCATGCAGGGTATTGAAGGTCATCACTCCTCATTTCCATTTTGATTCAAACACGGGGGGAAAAAAAAAAAAAAACTCGTCTTGCAAGTGAGCTCTTCATAGAGAAATCCATTTCTAATAGTTGCTCGGTTCAATAGATTCTGTCTTGGAGATGATAATAAAAACAATGTCTTTGAAGAGTTACTTTTGGAGTTACCTCAACGCGGGTCAAAATGTGACCGTCCTCAGTCAGTGTACATGAAATACTGCTCAGAGGATTTGTGTAATTGCCGTTACAAACACACACACACACACACACTCTTTTGCACACATGCCAAACTGGTGATGATGCCAAGCTGCTGCCATGCATTGATGCTCAATAGGTGACATATGATGAAACGCTACTCTATTCATGGACAAGCGTGCAAATTTATTTGGTTTCTGAACAATTGCAATGTCATGTTTGCTCACAAAATTCAGCATGTTGTTCCAGATGGATATGTGGATCCATTATGTTTGGGAAAAAAAAAAAAAAAATATATATATATATATATATATATATGGTCTCAGTGTGGCAGTACAGCATTTGGCTTTGCTTGTTGATATGCCTTCAATTCCATATACTCGACTCATAATCTATGTAAGAGCCAGTGGGAGTAAAATAAATAAAAATTATAATAATTATGACTGTTCTATTTATCATCAGTCTGTTATGTCCCTGAAGAACCTTCACTTTCTCACTGGCCTTTCAAAAAAACAAAAAATCCCAGGGGGTCCCCCCAGTAAGCCTGTGCAACTAGAAAGTTTTGCCATTTGATTTTTTTTCAAGGCTGTAATAATAAGATAATTTAAACACATGTTTAATGGATTTCGCTCTCCATCATACTAAAGCACTAAAATCCACATATGCAGTGTAGGCAATGATATACTGCAACTATGGATGAGTTGAAGTCATGTTTTCAGCACAAAGTTGAGATTTCCTTGTTATTTTGTCTTTTGTAAAACAGTTTACTCTCATCATCTTTCAACCCACTGATCAACAGACTGCTGTTGCATTATAACGTTACCACAGACAGTTACAGTGACTGCAATTAAATGCACAGTAGGTTTGTTCATATGTTTATCCTAACTCTTAAAAAGGCAATAGTCCCAATAATAGAATAGTATAGAATAGTATTTATTGTTGCGTGTACAATCCTTTCTCTTCCTCCCTAATCCACTTTCATAGACTTAGTCAGAAACAGTTGATTTTTTTTTATTCCAAGAAGGATACATTTTATGATGCCATATATTGATGTTCTACAACTATGTAAACCTCCAGATGCTGCTACAGCAGCAGCTGAACTCACCCACAATTACCATCACCTTGCACCAGCAATATTTCCTAAAGAAACTACATAAAAGCTCATATGCAATTTTATCAACATATATATCATTCATGTATATAATACTCAAACAGTGTTTTTAATACAGATCCATCTCCATATGATGAACAAACATGACCTTTGACCTGAATACATTTGGAAAATACAGCAAAATCATTCGGTTTGACTTATCCACCTTGTAGACTATATTATTTGAAATGTTATATGCTATTATTTATAGATAAAATATATCACGCTTTAGAATTGACAAGGAATGCTTTAAAATGACATTACATGCAGAAGTGAATGGAACACCCCAACTGATGACCTTGAAATATTAAAGACATATGAAAAGAATATAGTTTTGTTGCTTAGTAAATAACATCTATTACTGTATGATGATCTTATTTTTATTATTACTGTCATTATCAGGCTAAAAGAGATCGATTTTGGAGATGCTCGATATTGCCATTTTGCTTCAGCACCTGAGTCATGCATCCATGGATTTTCTAGACATAATTATGCATTTTACTGACCCAAACACACCTATTTTTAAAATGAATCCAAAGTGGGCAAAAGAAATATGATACCAATTTTTTCAGTTTTACAAAGTAACATAAGAATAGGAAAAGTAGTAGTAAGAAAAGTAGATTAAAAAACAAAAATGGACAAAATATGTAACATTAACAGTAATATATATATATATATACACAATACACATTATGTATTGCCTATGAAAACAATCTGTATGTATACATATAAACCAAGTCTATATAAAAATAGTACAAGTATATATTGATAAATATATCATTGCACAGTTTATTGCACATAATTTATCATTTGTAGGATTATTGCACATTATAGGAGGTGATTTGAGGATATATTGAGGGTAACAAAACGTAAGCAAAAAGAAGGCACTGCGCCACAGAGAAAAAAGCTCCAACACCCATGTGTGCAAATGAATGAAACTGAAAGTTCTTCAAATACCAGGATGTTAATGAGAAATAATACAAGTGCCTTAATCAGTTTTCCACTGGGGGTAGATGTTTCACTAGTGTGGACTAAGCCTCCCTTCAAACATCACTTAAAGGGCTGTCCTTTTCATATTTACTTATGCCCATGTTCCATGTACCATGATGTTTAACAATACATATTTACAATACAATACAATTTAACATACACATAACTTGTTTGAACCAGAAATGTGCTATGGTGCATCTACCTCTACCACAGAGAATCACTGACTCTGGTCCAGCTCAGCAAACAGAACTCAGACAGCTACTGGTGACCAAAACCTTGTCTTTTCATCATCATCATCATCACTATCATCATATAAGACTCATTAGGATGTTCACAGGCTCTGTCGTCAACCTGGAAACACTGTCATCTTCTATAACATTGATTCACCAGTAAAACCTATAGAGTTGGATCAATGACAGTGGATGAAGACATTTGTTTAATGTTCAGTTAATGATGCGTTTGCTGAAATAAGTTCCATTTTCTTCACTTGCCTCCATTTTTATAAAATAACCATTGAACTTTTTACTTTGAGTTTACTTGTACATGTAAATCAAATCTAGGGAATGAAATATAGAAAAATACATTTAGATTTAGAGTAGAAAAATGCAAAATACAGAAAATAACATTATAATAAATGGTGATAAATAATTTAACCCATAAAGACCCAGTGCTTCTTCTGTGGCAAATGATTTTTTTTCTATCTATTTTTAATCATTCTTATTGATGTATCACCATCTGTTATAATATCATTGTGTTTTATTATATCAGAAGAAGAGAAAACTGGTGAACCGATGTTGTAGAAGATGAAGGTGATTTCATGTTCACTACGGAGCCTCTGATCATCCAAATGGGTCATATCTAATGACCATTAAAAGATGACAAACCACCTTTTACACCAATTATTTCCATATTGATAGGATTAGTGGATCAACAGGTATTAGACAGTTTACATCAGTGGCTGTTTGGGTTTTTATTTGTTAACAAAGGTTAAAAAATATATATATATATATATATATATATATATTATTATTATTTTTTTTTAATTTGATTCATTTGGAAACTGCCAAAAAAAGTAACATTGGGTCTTTATGGGTCAACATTACTTGTATCTTCTTTCACCATAAATGTGCGACAGGACATCCATCTCTATCACAGAGAATCACTGTCTTTGCTCCAGCTCAGTAGAGACATGGATTGTATCTTACAAACCTCTGAAACACACAAATTCAATTCATTTTCTGAATGCACTACTTACAGGTCAAAAGAATCCTCATAAAACTGCAGCATAACCCAATAACCAAATGGAATATGGCGATCACATGACATCTGTTAAATTCAGAAGAGTAGTGGGATATCCTACATGTACTCATTGTGCAAAACCACATGAAGCAGCAAATACTGGATAAAAGACTGTACTCCTACTATTGTGGAGGTCACACAAACATGCTATATGTTCTAATATTGTGACACCTGATTATATATCACATGCACAGCTCTGAAAATAAATTAAGAGACCACTGCATTGTCCTCTGAAATCAGCATGTGTGCATGTATGACAGTTATTACCTCCGCCAAGGAGGTGTTTTTGCCTGGGTTTGTTTGTCCGTTTGTTATTTAGCAACATAACTCGAAAGATCATGGACGGATTTTGATGAAATTTTCAGGATTTGTTGGCAATGGCGCAAGAAAGAAATGATTAACTTTTGGGGTGATCTGGAAGAAATCCTGGATTCTGGATCACTTTGAAATTTTCGTTAACATTGGGGTCAATGGGGCCAAAAA
>JAPSES010074376.1:0-10468 GCA_029822895.1 Maxillicosta whitleyi
AATGTTAAAAGAAAGACAAATAAATAGATAAGTAAAATCAGGTAAAAGCTAAACTAAAAAGGTGGGTCTTGAGTCTGCCTTTAAAAGTATGAACGTTCTCTGCGGCCCTGAGCTCCTCCGGCAGACTGTTCCACAGTCGGGGGCCATAAAACTGAAAAGAAGCCTCTCCGTTTGTGTGTGTCCTGACTCTTGGAATAACTAGGAGACGACTGCCAGAGGAGCGCAGGGACCGCCAAGGCTCATACGGTGAAAGCAGTTCTTCTAGATATGATGGACCAAGACCATTTAAACACTTAAAAACCATTAAGAGAACCTTAAAATCGATCTCCTGTTCAACTGATCAACTATGAACGAACTACTTAATTTTGAAATTTGTGAACTGAACTCTGAACTAGTTCAGGTACAAAATGAACTTTCCCAACACTGTCTATTTTGGTTATCAAAGGATAAGAAATCCAACCAAATGTGTCTAAGTTATTGCGTTCACATGCAGAATATCCCCCAGCAGATCTGGCAACGGTGTACAGGGTAAAACCATTATATCCTCAAAACTCGATTTCAGGGATATAATTTATGCAGCATTAAAAAGAGTACAGGAGCCATGAACGGCTTTTTACAGAGAAAGTAACAAACTCCTGCTCTGACTGATTCAGTTCTATATATGAAATGTACTGAAGCCATCCTGCAGTAATTAATGTGTAAATGTTACTGTTTGAAAGTTCAGCAGTTACTGTTTGTAATGCTGACTGTATGGGGCTGTGTTGGACAGGTGACACAGATATGGGGGCAGAGCCAGTAAGCCAATGAGTGTGTGAGAGGTGAGAGGAGGAAAAGAGAGCGAGTGTGAGTGAGACGGAGCCAGCACTTACATTTTTTTCTTTCTGTTATTTTAGCATGGTTATGGCCAACTGTAACCAATACTCTTCTTCCAATAAGACCCTTTTTTTGCAGTTCTTGTTCTGACTAGTCATTACAATAGTCAATGACTAGTCAACTAGTCTAGTCACCTACTGAAATAGTCATTATTAATGTAAAATAAAATTGTTGTACTATCCAGGGTCCCTACAGGTTTGTATAAGTTAAATGTAAGACCTGTAAGACCTGTAAGATAATTTAATGCCATTTACAGCCTCACTGACAAAAATGTGTCACTCCTAGCATTTAGGAAAATGTATTTATTTACTCCATTACATTGATTCCCACCATTCTAAGTAATTTCTGATCGGGGGCTGCAAATTTTGTGATAAATGGTTCCCAATTTCAATATAAATTGTTGGGTTGCCACAGGTGGAACTGACACATTCAAACGGAATACAGCAAACAAGTTTATGGTAACATAATTGAAGACCTACCATATCAAATTTAATACCTTTTAATGACTTTTTGAAATTGCAGATTTGTAAATTCAAGACACTTAAGACTTTTTAAGACACAGCGAGATCTCTGACTAAGATATTATTCTGCATTACAACTAATTATTTGACTTGTTGTGATAACCTTAATTTCCTTCAGGATCAATAAAGTATCTCTACACTAACACAAAAATTCAAGTTAAAATTATTAACTTGAAAAGCATTGTCTAAATAACTTCTAAATAAATTCTGTCAACTTAACTTCACCCACAGTTCAGGAGAGTGGGCGGAGTTTTGGTGAAATGACATCCAAATGCATCATGGACAATTGGCAGGTGCCCTTTTGCTATCGTGAACTTAACGTCACTCTTTTACACCTTATTTTGAATCTGGGAATACAATTTGTAACACAAACTACAATTACATTACAATACAAAAAATAACAACAATAGAATAGAATGGAATAGAATGGAATGGAATGGAATAGAATGGGATAGAATGGAATGGAATAGAATGGGATAGAATAGAATAGGTTAGGAGAACAAGCTAAAATGAATTATTGGATCTAAGCCCCAAAACGAGGCTCAGTGTATGTTTCTGTATTAGCATTCTTCTTGAGATATAATAATAATAATAATAATAATAACAAATTCACGTTCTATAGCAGTTTTCATTATTGATCCATTATTCATTAGCTCTCACATTTACACTCTGGTTGTGGTAAACTATGTTTGTAGCCTGCCCTGGGGCAGGTTGATGGCATGGCTGCCAATTCATACCCAACGGTCCCTCCGACCACCACTTAACATTCAGACACCAGTGTGAATGACACTGGAGCCAAGGACACAATGGTACATGACTAGGACAAAATTGGATTTGAACCACCAACCCTTCAGGTATTGGACAACCCACTCTATTTCCTGAGCCAGGGCTACCCCGCAAAATAAAATAAAATAAAATAAAATAATAAGACACACAGACAGACACAGACCTCAAGGATGTAGTTTCAAGTTTTCCATTTAAATGTGTCCCCAAATGTGGCTAGAATGATCATTTTATCAGACATCAATATGCCAATAAAGAAACTCATCTGTAACTTAAAACTTTAAGGTCAGGACCCAAAATGGGTTGCGGAGTAACATATGTAACAATGGCATGATTTCAATTCCCTCATTAATACCGCTTATCATGGGTGATAATATTTTGACTGCATAACAGCCAGTGTGTTACATTTTAATTATCTATTGCCTACTTCATGTGTCTGGTAGTTGGTGACAGTATACTTCTAAGTACAAGCTCTAGGTAAATGCTGGCATCATCTTGCTTGCTATTAATGAGACTGAGGTGTTAGGTCAGGTCTTGAGACCCCTGCTTTTCTCCTTCTTATTAACCTATGATAAATTTCACTCTATATTATCTAAGATGGAAAAAATTAATCAGAAACTTGGAGTGTCAAAGTCAAAGAACTGAATTAGGCGTCAGTCTTCAAGTGCCGTTACAGGTGTTTATTTTGCACAAGTACAAGGTAAAGACAGAGAGATGGGTCTGGACCTCTGATCTACTGTTGAGGGGTCTCTGGAGCCTTTATAAGCCCCTCCAGGACTGGGAGGTGTTATTTACATCAAACAAACATTCTTTTGCTAAACGTATAGATGACCAAACTGTCAGCCTTTCTGCTGGACTCTTCTATTCCACACTCTTTTTTTACGACCAGCCCCCCCTTCACCCTGGGCCAATGTACCCATAGCTCCTTCAGCCGTGAAGCGTATTTATCAGATTTTACATTGATTTATGACATCCATGCACAGAACCGTATCAGAGACGTGTCATACAGTCGCCTCTGAGGCTGGTGCAGGCTGCTTCACAAAAGAAGAACAGCAAAGCTACAGTTTGACCCAGCGCTGACCTGATGGACAGTGGATGACATCATTACAGAGGCTGCAGCTGCATCTGCCTGTATTTAGCACCTTAATTCTTTCCAATCAGGGGTATGATTTGCATACAATATCCCTCAACTATGATCAAGGGACACAGACCTCAACTCAAAAATGATGCCAATGTGAAATTTTGTCAGCTGTTGGAGTTGCCACCAAAAAAACCTAATTTCCATAGGCGCACAATGTACTTGTCACTAAAAATACCATACAAATCCATGTTTTTTCCCTGGAGCCACACAGGTCTCATTCCTTTCATTTGGAAGTTGTATTAAATTATCTGGTGGTTCCTCTTAAAACTTAAAACCTCAGGAACAGGTATTTGATGACTGCTGTGTTGGGCTTTGATTGACATGTCAAGATGACAGCTCACTTGACTACCAAGTCTGTAACTAAATGTTGATTTTTATTTTATAAAATTTTTATTCCAAGATTCTTTATATGTCTTAAAACACTTTAACAGGCCATAGACATTGAGTTTCATTTAACACAAAGCATGTCAACAGAGTATACAGATTGTTCTGGAACACCTTTGAATACATCCTGAGAAATGGTGTTTGAATCCTTAAAGCCAGATCTGAATATGGCCATAAAATTAGGTACAGAATCAGGTGAATGGAATGCACTGATGTGTACTGTACCTTTTTATCTTGCATAGTTCCATCAGGGTTGAGTCTAAAGCTGCCAACATTGATGGTCTTTTTTGGGTCCACCTGACTGATGGAGTAATTCAGTTCATCTACAATAGCCCTGCATGCTGGAAGACACAGGGAAGGCAAACAGTCAACTCACTGTCAAGAAATTAGAGCACATTAACAGCTGTTCTTTGCAAGTCTGCAACACTAGTCTATGTGCATTAGTGACCCATCTTCATCTTAGTTAACTTCACTCACTGACAGTCAGATGCCATTTGGGCTGTACATATACTGCTGCTGTAGACATGCATGATAAACTGTCAGATTAAAGTCAGTTTATGGCAGCGTCAGTGACATAGTATGACTCAGCCTGGACCAAAAGACAGTGAACAGGTCAAAGTATAGATCAGAGTTTGGACCTATCCACTGTGACATTGTCTATACCAGAGGTGCCCATAACTGGACCTCGACTATCCTGCATGTTTTAGTTGTATCCCTCTTCCAACACACCTAACTCAAATGATAATCCTGTCATCAAGTTCTGCAGAAGCCTGATAATGACCATCAGGTGTACTGGAAGAGGGAAACATCTAAAACATGCAGGACAGCAGCTCCTGAGGACGAGGATTGGGCAGCCCTGGTCTATACTATGCAAGAAATACATATTGATTAATTTCTTTGACCACATGTTTTTATCTTCACTGAATTGATATGGTGAGTTGGCTCCGATGGTGGGGGAGGAGGCCAGTCAGACCTGGTAGGTCCAAAAGTGTTGTGAGGGTCTGCTGGGAATGTTTGGCAGAGTCTTCTGTCAGAAGGAGCTTCAACTCCCACCTCCGGGAGAGCTTCGACCGTGTTTCGGGGGAGGTGGGGGACATTGAGTCAGAATGGACGTAAGGTGGCCTGTCATGATGGTAACCCTTGAAACCATTCTTGGACACCAGCAGTAAGGGATGCCATCAAGATGAAGGAGGAGTCCAAAAGGTCATTTTTGGCCTTTTTTCTGGATGCGACACTACTATGAGATATAACTGCCCCTCTGAAAAGTTTTCATTCCACTGAAGAGATGCTTTTGTGTTTTTGAGCTCAGTGTTTCTCTAATATCTTAAATATCATAAAATGGAACTATACATTCATTCAACAGTCAGTGAATCAGTCACTTACCAGAGCAGTACAGCACCTTGTCCCTTTTCCCTTGGCAGCTGCTGATCAACACAGATAGCACCACCACAGTCAGCTGAGCCTTCCATGAGGCCATATTGATAAACTGTTAGCACACAGAGAGAACAGAGTAGTGTTAAAGAGCACTCACTAGGCACACACACTAAAACAGCTTTGCAGTGCACACACTGTCCTTCACTACAACCCACTAGCAGGCCCTTTAGAGGTCAGCTTCAAAATATCACAATAAACTGCTGTTAAACATCTACCAGTATTCTATAGCACACCTATCAAATCACCCACACAACCATATGCCAGTGGTATGTGCTCATACATGCACTCTAACATATATGAAAACTTCTAATAGGCTACTGTGTTTGAAAACCTCATCTACTGCTGCAGTGAAAAATGTTATTTATCCACTGTGACTCAGTTCTTAGATTGTAGATGACATCACACCACACCTGCAGTGAACACAGACAGGTGTCAGCACAAGTTCACATGACAGGACACTGATCATAAGCAGAAGACACCACAGGCCACATCTAGTGGTTTATCAAACACATTAGGACCAGAGCCACCCCTGCGTTTCTGTAAGGCATTATGCGTGTCTATCGGACCATGCTTTCTAAATGTTCACGACCCCCAGGTTATGAGTAGAGAAAAGGATAAATAAAGCAACCACCGGAAGACAAGCCGAAATGGAGCTAAGGTATTCAGCAGAACTGCTCCTGCCCTAACCCTAACCCTAACCCTGCTGTCCAGTATTGAAGAGAGTATTAAAATGTCAGTATTTAAAGTGGAATTATGTCAGTCCTTTATGAGACCAGGCAGGTTGTCTTACCTGGTGAATAGGACGAGTGGGTTTCACCTACTGCGGTTAGTTCAGCTTCAACAGGTATAAAGCACACACCGAACACCTGTCATCAACTACTTTACTTTATGTTTGTCGTAACTCATGTTACATCCGAATAAACACAACTTGCAACAATTGCAGCTACACACAAAATGTTCCGGTTGTGACTTCCAAGTTAAAATCTTTACTGACGAACAAAGCGCCGTTTTATTAATTTACAGACAATTTCAGTATTTACTGTGTAATTTATGGAAGCTAGAACAATTCAGAAATTGCTTTCCTTGAAATGTGGGCGCGTCATTGTTTTATTATATTCCGTGTTCGCAGCAAGTGGCATTTTACTAGTGAAGGGACTTTTCTTCCTGGTGCTTCACTGTCTTGTTGCCTCCAGCTTGACAGAGAGAAGCTGTTGTCTTTACGTGCAATAGCCACGTTCTACTAGGATGGACCTGGAGAACCAATCACGTTCTACACTGGACGAGCACCGACCAATCAAAAACTACGGCCGGTGTACTCTATGACGCTGTAGTACAATGCGGAACAACGCGCTGTTGTGTGAATGGGGTGTTCAGTATCTGTCTTCAGTGTAGGATTTTTTTCATCTCAATAGAAGACACAGACTTTTGCTTGATTTACAAGTTATCATATCTTCACTACACTTTTAAAATTGGCAGTAACCTTCTCTCACTGTGTTTTTTATTATATTTTTACTGTTACTGTTAAGCAATTACGTCAATTTTTCAATTGTTTTTTTTTTTTTTATATAACTGGAAATAGCCTATCCGTAGAGAGAGACACCCATGTGAGTTTAGGTGAAATTATTTAAGTGCAACATTGGCCACTTGTATAAATATAAATACACAGTGTTTCATGCCACCATGTGAACATGAAACAACACTTTTATGAGGTTGTCTGTTGAGCTATAGTCACATTTAACAATCCTAAAACTGATTAGTAATGATTAAAACTGGCAGCCATATAGTTCATTTCTCTACTTGTCTACAACAGGCAGAACACTCGCACCATACTGTAGATTTTTTATGACTCAACAGCCGGTATTAGAACTGGAGGTCTTGTGTCCTCTCGGACCATTTGAATGTTTTACTCAAAATAAAGAATTGTATGCTGTTGCAATATTAACAATGAGGGCAGATAGAATGGATAGAAAATCTAAATTGTCTCTAATTCAGTCATTTGCATTTACCATAGCTCACCCTTATATGCAGGTTTATCAAGCAACCCAATGCAATTTCCATGTGTGTGTTTATCTAAGATAGGGAGCCAGGTGGTGTCTTTACAGGGGGATCTGACCTGGTTTCATCCCTGTAGATGTAGGTGGACTGTCCACAGGACAGCATGGCATGTAGTGGTGTGAAAATTAGATACTGGCTGAAGACTAATTCTCACCGGATGAAGGCATGGATTGTAGGTATGTGACTTCCTTGGTTATAATAGCTTGAACTAACTTGATTTATAACTTGAATTGTGTAAATCGTGTTAACAACAAAATTTCATTCATGGATTTAAGGCAAAATGCAAAAACTACTAGCACTTAATCACCATTCACAAAATCCAACAAAAAGAAAAAATATTTTCAGAGTTCAAAGTTTTCAAAGTTTTACTTGGCCTCAGACAATGATAATCAATAAAAATGCAAAAAGGTTCAATATTTGTAGTGCTTGGACCCTTATGAATGTTGGGTTTTCAACCTTATGCAACAGGATAAGTGTGACTCAAATTAATGTCTTTCCACACCAGAGAGAGCTTTTTTCTTTGTTATATGAAGAATCTATCATCCTGTCAATAAATCCTAAAAGAATAAACAATAAAACATAAATAATGGTGATGGAACAAATACATGGTCCGCCACAATTGAATTGTCATTTAAAGAGGTGAATTTTTTTAACATTGCTCATTGAATGATTCATCTCTTTAAATGAGGTGAATTTTTAACATTGCTTATTGAATGTATTTTTCTGCAATCTATCTACACTTAGGTTGCTGTGTTTCCTTTTTTGCTGGCAAGTCCAGATTCTTCGATTGATTCATTTAGACAGTGAAACTGACAGAAAAGGAAACATTCAGGAGAATCTCAGCTGAATGTGTTTAGACTTGGTATATAATTTTGTCGGAAGCAGAAGCGTCTCGGAAGACGAATCAGGTGAAATGCTGTATGCTGACCTTTATTTTGACACAAAACAAACTAAGAGGTTAGTTGAACTTTCCCACATCATCATCAGGTGTCAGCAGTGTGGAATGTGCAAGGATTACATGTTGCATACAGTACTTACATGTACTGGCTGTGTGTATATTGGTTTGTGCAGCATGAACAGTAAAAGGTTAGTGTGCATTCAGAAACAAGGTCAAGGGGAACATATAAGTATGATGTGATATGTCTACTGACAAATCAGCAAACAAGGACTACATGAGTGTTTTCAACAAAGACATGAAATGTCATACAGATACTGTATTTACATACTGTACAATAATGGACTGTCCAATACATAGCACATAGAATACATCTTTGTTGTGTTACTAATGTATACAGCAAACCCAACATATGAACAGAAATGTAACCTCAAGTACAAAATGAATACTGACTTCAGTGAGAAGAAATGACACCAACCCCTGCTGTTTTTCCAGAGAAGAGCATCCACGATGAAACTGACACACACAGATTTGTGAATACAATCCCACCCACAGAACAAGACCATCTGTATCTGTTGTTAGTGTCGATTGGATTCAATACAAGTCTGAGAGCACCTTCCTACTTTAGTTTGGATGTGTTTGATTTGAACCCGATTTAGAGCCTCTAACAATGTCTGTTCATTATGGTTTACTTACCTCACCTGTTTCTCCTTCTCCTCACACTTGTCACCCATCACTGATCACCACACACTATTTCAGCACACTCCTTCCTCATTTCCTTTGTTGGTTTATTTTTCTCCTTTCCCATGATCTGTACCACTTGTCCTCACCTTTCTTCTTCCTCTGTTTGTTTTAGTCTGTGTTTTGTTTTATATCTGGGTTCCTGCTCAATAAAGAGCTTTTCCCCTCAACTCTGCTTTTGAATCCATTATTTTCTTGTGACAGAATAAACCGACCAAAAAGAGCGAGATAGAACCAGTGTAGACAGAACACCTAAGAGCCGCCTTCCAGAACCAAGCTGTCAGAATCCACTATCAGGAGGAACAACTGGCAGATCTCCAGCGGCTCATGCACGAGTCGATAGACCGACGTTAGTGGACTCTCCAGGCGTTGGGTGAGCAACTGCGGAGCCTGGCCAGGACGGTTCATTCTCCTCTGGCAGGGGCCACTCCGATGGTACCTGCACCCATCCCTTCAGCCTGTTCCAGTGCCAGCCCTGTATACAACCCGGCTGTCGGCTCCGGTCAAGTGTTTGGTCCGGCTGTCGGTTCCGGCTCCGGTCCGGTGTTCAGCGTGGCCTTTGGTTCCGGTCTGGTGATCAGCCCTACGGTCCACTCCAGTCTGGAGTTCAGCCCTGCAGCCTGCTCCAGTCCCGAGCCCGTTCCAGTTCAGGCGGGCCTCTGTCCTGGATCCAGTGCTGAGCCCATACCAGTGGGCTCCGGCCTGGCCTTATTTCCTTGTGACAAACAAGTGGTCTCGGTCTGGTTCATGTACAGTGTGAAACCATTGTTTGAACTTTTGGACAGGGAGGAGAATATTTATATGAAAGACAAAAGTAGAAGAAAAAGATTGACATTGACAATGTGCAAAAGAAAAGTTAACAACATGCCGATGAAGTTAGATAATATGTAAAGGATGACAGCATGCTGTATCAGTCCACTACCAGCATTGAAATGTGAAAGCAGAATGAACCAAATGTACAATGGACCATCCATCCATCCATCTTCTTCCACTTAGTTGGGCCTTGATTGTGGGGGCATCAGCTAACTGAGTCACCTGACAGTTTGCTAGAACTTCTTCATGTTCAACCAAAAGTCAAGCTCCAGTGTCCCACCAAACTCCACCAACACCTAAGTGTTTGCCTCAGCAACTGCCAAAGCTGCACCCTGCTTAGCCTGCTGGTACCTGTCATCTGCCTCAGAAGTCCCAAGTGCCAACCAAGCCCTACTCCTTAATGTTGATGGCACTCCTTACCATTGAAACCCATTACTGGGTTTGGGGATTGCCACCACAACAGGCACCAGTGACCTTGTGGTCACACCTCACAAGCGCATCAGTAGTGGAGGTGCTGGACATTGTTCGTTCAGGCTCCATGTCCCCAGCCTCCCTCGGAATGCTGTCAAAGCTCTCTTAAAGGTGAAAGTTGAAGATCTCCCAGACAGAGGGTTCTGCCAGATGTTCCCAGTACACAGTTACTCTACATTTAGGTCTGCCAGGTCTGACTGACATGCTTCCCAGCCATAAGCTCATGATCAGTTGACAGCTTGGCACCGCTCTTCACTTTATACTCAAACAAGGTGTTTGTTATGGATAAGCTGTGACTAGCACAAATGTCCAATCACAAAACATCACTCAGACTTAGATTGGGCAGACCCTTCCTCC
>JAPSES010074377.1:0-10468 GCA_029822895.1 Maxillicosta whitleyi
TAAACAGTCATGTACTGGCTATAAGGATAAAATAGTACTGTATATAGATAACCAACATTATTACCAGTTTAACTGCCAGTGGTCATAATGTTATGGCTGTAACATACTTATTAAAATACATCTGCCATTATAATTTATATCATATGAGTAGAAATGGGAATGTGCTACATTAAGGCTTTTTTTTTTTTTTTTTAACCCTTTAGTAACTTTATTTCACATTTATAAACAGCTTCCACTTGTTTATGAAGTGTAAGTCTAACGGCTTAACGGGAAGTAGACCTCATACTGGATTGATTCCACATTGCAGAACTATTAAATCTATTTATTTAAGCCTGTTTCTATTTCCTTTAGGGGGAACATTAACAAAGTCATTTACACTCATGTTGAGGGAAATCTGTGAGTACTGGTGATGTATGTGCTGGGTCAAAAAGCCCAGATTTGTTTGTAAAAGTCAGAGGGGTCTACTTGATCTGTTGTCCCTCTCATTCCTCTTTTCGTTCTACCCTGCCTATACCAGGGAATGAGAAATTCCACATAAAATCACAATCATAAGACTTTCTCTTAAGCCATCTAAACAACGATTTATTTCTAACATTGCACTTTTGCTGCTTTTTTTTTTTTTTTTATAGCAGTTTCTAATAAAATACCTTTCCCATGATCAGCGAGTGTTAAATCAGATGTTACTGGCATTGTTAGGTATGTTGATGAAGACACACTGTCCACAGAAAATGCCTGAAATATTGTCACATTTCAAAGTAAGAGAGTACAGTGTTGTGGCTACAGGCCAAGAAACATTGATCATTAATCGACAGTCACAGCAAGGTGTGAAAAGTGCGATTGGACAGCGAATAAATCACGCAGACAACTTTTCTGCCTCTCTGCACTACATGTGATAAAAACAGAGGCACACTACTAACAGGAAAGCTTGCTGAAGCATATGAGAAGAGAGAGACCTGCACTGCATTGCAGACCTAATCTGTTTCACACTCCTCCTTCTCTTACAGCACAAGCACCAACAACTTTACTAAATGTACACACTGATCCCTCAACAGATTAAACACACACACATTAAAAGACAACCACCTAAAGATGCTGACGTTAAAGGAGGCTGATCATTTAACCTAAAAAGAGGAAAACAGTTTGGATAAAAGAGCCCGAAACATAACAAATAAGTCGATATATTGTGCTTATTAGACTTCTTGTAATCTATTTTGACCCTAATATGAACTGGTACAGCTCAGTTTTAGCTCAGGAGACAGATGTCATGTCACACGAGCTGCACAATAGATGACTGACAGTTTTCATTTTCACTCGGACATCAATATGAATACTCCAACAATCTGACTGGACACTGGAAACACCATTCACCGACCTGTCATCACTGTTTGTTTCAGATGTATAAAACCGTCAAAGCATTCCAGCTGTTCTCATACGTCAAATTTCCAGCAAAAATTATTCACTACAGCGCAGTTATAAATCATCTCGAGGTCGTAAAATAAGAACTGCAGCAGTAGAATCATTGATTTTAAGGATATCAAAGGGTTTTAAGTCAAGGTGAAATATTCTTCTTAACGTCTGATCCCTTAAATATGTTGAAAGTGTGAAAACTGATAAAGTCTGGCTTTATGAGGTTACACTGTTAATACTTCATTTTATTAAACTGTTCTGAGAACAACCCAAAGGGCATTAGAAACACATTTATGGCTGTTTAGAGACATAAAAAGGGGTGATAAAGAGACCTGAGACTCTTAATGTGTCAGTATGAGGAACAAAAAGTCCTATAGTGACTGATCATGAAAGAAAAAAATATAGAAGGATGCACATTAATATGACATTTTCTATGTATTTTTGCTTCAAGAAGTGCACTGCTAACACTTCTGCAGTCTGTTCGACATATTTTAATATATATTTGCTGGTAAAATGTTTCTCTTGAACACAAATTTAAAAAACAGCATTAATTTTCTTTTTTTTCCCTGTTTTTTTTGTTGTTTTTTTTTACACCACAAGGTCTTGGTTAACCACATTTTCCTCACCGTCTCTCCTTCCAACCTCCCAAGTGCTAACAAATGGACACCCATGGAGGTTCTGTAGTCATCTGTCCAAATGGTGTGAATATGTAGACCATGAATCCAAGGCTCCTACTGTCCTAGTCAGGAAGTTTTATCTGATGTATTTATCAGGCATGTTCATGTTAAAAAAATACTGAAAAAGTGTTGTTCATATTTCATTAACCTAGAACAGGTGTGTCAAACATATGGTAAAACTGACACGCAAAAAATGCACAAAAGATAGTAACAGGCTCTTACCTCTATCTCCAACATTACCATTTATAAAACAGATTTTAAAAATATTTATTTAGTTTATTTACAGTTAATTTTGTTGCTGTAATTATTTTTGGCTGCTGTAACAAGGTCATTTAAAGGTTTATCTTGTTGAACCTGTTTCAATCAGTTATTTGTCGTGCACATTTAAACATACATCGTCTCAATGCAAAATCTGCAAACATCTGTAACATTGTGATATATGTGAACATATTTAATGTAATTTAATTTATTTTATTTGATATGGACATCACAAGTGCATTGTGACTGCCCTAAAGGATGCTTAGGTGTATATAGCACACATACTAGTTTTCAACACCAGTCCATAGGTGGCTTTTCTAAAACCCAGAGAATATAATCAACAATAAGAAATAAACCAAGCAAAGTTTATGATCACATCAGTAGTAATAGTAATGATAAAAATACTAATAACAGTCTGTGTCTATACATGTAAGCACTTCTGGGGTGCTTTTAGACATGCTTTAAGCCCTCTGTTAATATATCCTTTACATTTTTATATGATATAAACAATATTTGCACATTCTTATTATCTCACCACTGTGATTATGTTTTTTTTTTTTTCAGAAATAATAATATTCTATACTGTTGACTGCACTCTACCCCTTTTATGCATATGGTACTCACTGTCTTTTATTTATTTTCTATGCTTAAGGTTAAGTTTATTCTTTTATTTATTGTAGTTTAGTTGTTATATAGCTGTGTGAAGAGAACTCACAGTAAAAGAACGTCAACTTTATTCAGTTTAACCACTGTGTTTCTGCTGTATATATACAATAAACATCTTGCATCTTCAATCTTTTCTTATTTTATTGTGTCTTATCTTACAAAACACACAACTATTATGCAAGGATCATATATGAATCTAGATAAATTCATGGTTCTTAAGCACAGATGCATCTGACTCGAAGAAGAAACATGGCAGTTGTTTTAACCATAGTATTTTTAGCTTCAGTTTTGGACAGCAGGAGAAAGCATCATCATCCATTTTTATACACTGTCTACGGTCATGAAAAAGCACTAAACTGAATTTCCATTACTTCTCATAAAATATCCAATAACACCAAGTCACAAAATACAATATTCTCATATGAATTATTGGCCAAGTGTTAAAAACCTACTGTGTTTCACTCTTGGTTACTCTTCCCTTTAGTGTTATTACTGCAGTCTGTGGGAAGGTAACACTATAAACACAGAGTTCATCGACAGCAGGGAGATGCACTGATGGGCTGAATGTGAGAAGAAGCTACAAATGTCAAAGCGCTCTGAAGTGAGAACTGGAAAAGAGAAAGGAAGCAAATAATGCTCAGGAGGGCAGATAAACTATTAAAGTGTGTGGGTGTGTGGGATACTCTGATGAAAGTGCCAGACATGAGAAAAAGAAGTGCTGATGTGAGGTGACTTTTCTTCCTATAGTCCGATGTGTTTGAGCAGCCCGGCCGGAGACCATCGATTGTGTTTAGCATTCATGGATATCAAGTCTAATAGACAGGCTTCCTGTTTATCATTTTGATCATTAAGTTGGAGACTATGTTTTGTAGATACGTCCGACTGCTTGTAGAGGAATAGATGTATTTCTGATATGATCACCACTGAGGAGTGTTTTCATACGACTGCAGACAGTTAAAGCATACCAAAAGGACTGCAAAATAAAAAACTAATAATATCATATCAAAACTTAAAAGAATATTTAGCAAAAACACTACATATGGATAAACAACAGTACAAATAAAGTGAATACACTTGTATGTTCTTTGATGTGTCTGCTTTACCCATCTAGCTCATTATTAAATATGAATCTCATTTGCCACTAGCACTAAGTGTGATGTTGCTGTGTGCGTCTGTCTGAGCCACTGTGGGCTCCCGTGCATTAAAATGCACCACGGGTACATTTCATCACACATACTTGTCAGGACAGCATGTCAGAGGCGATCTCCTCTTTGGTAACATGTGATCAAGCATCAGGCTTTGTCAGCATTTTGGGCCAATGATAGATGGCATACAGGCATGAACATGGAGAGCCCACTCCACTGTGTCACAACAAGTCTGGGTTGGGTTTGTTGTAATATTTAAAGTAATATGACACGGCAATAAAAGTTACTGACCCTGTGTTCTGACAGACAGGAAGCATTCAGGCATCTGTTACAGTCAGTGAACCAAGTAAAACCACATATCCAGTCTACACGACACAGGGGAGCTGTTTATATGTGACACTACAGCATTTATTCTTGATTTTTTTAAACCTCCTGACACCCAGTAAAGTAAAAGCTTGGGCTTTTTATTTTATTTTTTTTTTTTTTTATTTTATTTATTTTACATTACATACGTATCTTAATCGGAAACAGCATACTAACAGTTTTTTCAGAAACACTTTAAAAATATTTTGTATTTATTTATGGAATGCTCTTTGCAGTGAGTGGTCACTGCTTAGGACAAAAATGCATTGTTGGGTCTCAAGAAGATAAACATAAAAATGCGATTGTAAAAATATCGTACTGATTTTAATATATAAAAATGCACTTACCATGTTGACTTCTGACACCATGTCTATACTTGCAACATCTATACTCATGCCAACAGCAACCGGTGGACCTAAAAACAAAACAAAACAAAACAAAAAAAATAATTAAAAAAAAAAAAATCCAAAACAAACAAATAATAAACTTAAGCATGAATTCAACAGCAGTAGAGAAACATTTTGGGGACTTATTAGGGTGAAACACATCCAAAGAGGAACCACTTTCCTACCTCCAAAGTCTGGCCGAAGTCGGATGTCGTATCCTTTCAACAGTTTGTCCACAGTCTCTTTGACAAATGACATGTTCCCCGGTTCGTTGACGCTGAAAGAGATCAAATAAAACGCACGGTAACTATTTTACAAAGGCGGACCCCGGCATTTTTGTCCGGGTTTTCAGTCCCAGACTCTCACCTCTGCGCACAACACATCACCGCCACAACCAGCGGCAGTGAAAGGATGTCCAACAGCCCTGTGTTCATCCCTTTGGTGGGGTCTGGATGGATGCAGACCACTGCGCAACAAATGACCGAATGAAGACGCACGGCCGTCCGCTAAAGCAGGTGAGACTCCGTGCACATTGTGCGTTCCCGTGGCGCAGCAGCAGCCTGTGTTCACATGCTTCATGAGGCAGGGCTGCGTTTTACTTGGATGTCAGATGCGCTGCTCGTCGCCGCCCGTGGAAACCCCACGCCGGTCGCTCCGCATCGCCATCCTTCTCACAGAGTCTGTACTTTGTCTTATCATATCCATAAACGGCCCCAGTCTGTCTTTGTGTGCGGAAAACTGATCCACAGGTCCGGGGATGTCAGGTGGGAGCGCATGCGTAAAATGGGCCACTTCCAGGTTCGAAGTAAAAATCCTCCAGGGAGTCTGCTCCACAAAAGTCTTAGTTTAGGAAATAAATGCTTATCCGTGTCTCCTCTGCATCTCAGAGGAAGTGTCAGTCTATAAATCCTGTTATGAACAAGGGCCCAGTCTGGTCCAGATACAGGGGCGTGCAATGGGGTGGGTCAGGGTAACAGCAAACACCCACAGTAAGATCACTGTCCCCTTTTCCACCAATAATTTAGACACCAGGAATGTATTTATCACAGTAAAGAATCCCTGTTAATCTGTGTGGTTTAGTTAACCTGCATTTAGTGAAAGTATGTTACAATGAGGGAGATATTCCCATACAAAACAGGTATTGTTACCTATACTGAAAGAAGCCACAACCAAAAAACAACCAAAAAAAAACCATCCTTTTAACCTGTCACTAGTTGAAATGCCTGTTTTATCAACCAACATAATGACTCTACAAGGACTGCAATCTGTCTTCAAAGTCCTAACAGAATGGAATGGAAATCATTTTCAAACTAGCTATTATATTTCCATAATTTTTTTTATTGCCAGGAATTTATTTACCTGAATAAAAGAATTCCTGACAATCTGTGTGGTTTGTGTTTCCACCGCAAAGTTCCTGGAAATGTATTCAAATCAGGCTGTCGTTTCAAGTCACTGTCAAAGTCCTACTGAATTTCTTTTTAGCATATTTGGTAAATATGTTTAATGGAGTCCAGGCTTATTATCCAGAGTGAATTTGGGTGGATAGAGAGATTATTCCAATCCCCTAGTGAGATGAATACAGAGTGAATTTGAGTGAATTCAGCAAATGGACATAGTCGTCTGTTTTCCAAATGATCAAAACACAAACGAAGTGAGGCTTTTGAAGAAATGGAATAAACATGTTTGCAGAAGTTGACTGGCTACAGGAACTTTGATCATATAATGTTAGTGATTGAGGGGAAAGTTTTAACCTGGGTAATTTTGGTGGAAATGTGCTGTGGTACAGTTCCTTTGGTGGAAAAGGGGCCATAAACTGTATCCTAATGAGAGACCAGGATGTTGGGCACTTTTAAGGTTGTCTTTTGTCTTAATTCTTGCACCTTGTCCCACATGCCTGCCCAATGTTGATAAATGAAGTGACAAAAATAGGCCTGTCCTTTTTTCCCAGTCTCTCTATAGTCACATTTCACATTTAAAGAAGTTCTGTACATGAGCTCCAATAGGGAGATGAAGTCCCACCTTCTCCAGTTTGATTAATTATAGTCAATAATGAGAGTCTAATACTGTTTTGATTCACCGGAATTATGTCGTCACTCTACGTAGTTTATCAATGTAAATAATTTTACTGGTCAGTGAAGTTGCAGTTTGTTGTAAAACTGTAGTGGAACACATGCATCGTTCTAACTGTGTCTGTAGCATACACAGTTAATTCTCCAGCTTCAACATGTCCAGACTCCAGACTGGACTTTTACAGCTTTTAATCCATCGTGAACATTAAGGTTGAGCCTGTCATGGTAGTGGTCCTTGTTGGTGTTGGTGATGTGCATCATATCCAACATGAGCTATTTTATACAAAAGTAGTCATTAAATAACGGCCTTTGCCTCAAACCACGACTTTCTTGACTTTCAAAATTATATTTTACAAAGATGAGCATCATATGTGTATATCATGATGCAAATTAAATGGGATCAAAACATAATTTTTCTGTCAACATTGATCACAATTCATTTATTTTTTACAATATAAGGTCCTGTGGGGTGAATATTACCTCTCTATGTTATTGGCCATATAATTATTGTATTTTTTTAACTATATATTACTAAAGCTAGAGAATTAGAGAGAGATGGAAAAAGGAAATTGTACAGTAGCATAAAGAAAAATACTAATATCTAAATAGTATTTTCTGAATTATATGAAGGACTTTGTGATGGACCACCAAAAACTGAATGGCTAAAGTCAATATATGCCTCTGGTTTTGGTCTGGTATGGCTGTTGCTTTTGTGGTGGTTGAGGTCTAAACTATCCAAAGTTTTATTTGCTTTAGCGGCTATCATTGTCATTAACTGTCAGTTTTAATACTGACAATACGATTAATATGTTGTTTTCTCTGACTTAAAGGAGCCCAGATGGATCAGACATGTTTAAGTCTGCCCCATACTGAAGAATAACCCACATATTTTAATGTAATATGTTAATGTAATGTTTTGATAAATATTTAATTATTCTCCCATTGATTATCCTGTTTTTAAATGTAAAAAAAAAACAAAAAAACACCTACCTTTCAAGTACATTTTCCCCACAAAACAGTTTTTTCTGTATATACAGTATCTTTCATTTAACACAGTATTGGAAGAAATTCAATAGATAAGAGAACAAATCTGAGCTGGTCCAACATTCTTACCTTGTGTCATAGATAGCATACAACTTTTTGTTCCCATCAACAGCATTCCTGTAAAAAGAAAAATAAAAGATTACCTTATGACAGAATCCATACTGAATTTTCAATCATCCTGCTCATTCTGTGAGTTTAAATCCATATAAGTGCTATAAACAACTCCTTACTTTCTGCTTTAAATTCTGGATGAGATTCATCTCCATAACTTAGACTGAAGGGAGTTGACCCTGATTGTTTTTTGCAGAATGATGAAATATGTTTTGTTTGTGCTGCTGGCAGATGTGTGAAATATTGTCTCCGCCTGCAATCTGGACCATTAACCAAAAACTCAGGACTGTGATTTTGCAGGTTTGTGTCCCACTTAAGTCGGGCCCACAACGCAGTACACCATCAACCCATCTGAAATGTAGGGAAAGTGGATTTTCTAAAAGGTAAACACAAGAAAAACTCAGTTTACCAACATTTTGGCAATTAAAAATATATTGTAAGAAGCTAATTAAACACTAGAACATCCCTATTACTCAGTGTTTATTTGGTTTGATCCTGTTTCATGACTTTTTTTTTTCCAATGATATTCCTCCAGATTGATGAGGAAAAACATCAAACTGTAAAAATACGCCAATAAAAGTAAAAGTCCTGCATTTAAAACCTTTAACCTTTATATCCCTCGGCTCTCTACTTGAAAATTATAATGTAATGAATATATCTCTGTAACCCCAAGGTCTAGATTTGAATACTTTAGGGAACACTTATAGATTTGTTAACATGCGTAAATATCAGTATATGTGTTACTAGTGCAAAGTAAATAAAGGATGTACACAGCACAAATGTATGGAAGCCAAGAACGGACATGGATTTACATATTATTTTATGGTCGTTATGACAAAGATCATTTTCGCGTTACTTTTTAATAGAGAACCCTATACAGAACTCAGGGGTGTGCGTGTGTGTGTGTGTGTGTGTGTGTGTACCCCATCCTCCACATTCTAGAGCTGCTGCTGACATGTGCCGTACAAAGCAGAACACAACAGTTACTACAAGAAAACGATCTTTGTTTTGATCTTTGTTAGAACGACCATAAAATAATACGTAACTCTACGGCCGTTCTCGTCTTTCATACAAATGAAAACGCTTTAGGTTTTCATAAAATTAAGCCCTTTCAGAATAATTTGACCCTTGGAATGATGCAGGTGCAGACCCTCTCAAAATATGTTTATGTTATTATCAAAATGTACTGGAAATGGTCCCTGAGAGTAGTTGCTTTTCCATTAGGCTTATGCACAAAACTTTACTGATATTTACTAAATGTCGAAGGAAGAGTAGTGTGTAATAGCAGTTTTTTTCATTAAATCACAAATGCGATGATTTGTTTATTTATTATCGTGAGATGACGGGAGGACTCTGTAAACATGGTGACGAACGCAAATATGGTGTTGATTTAAAGATATATTCATTATTATTATATGTTACTAAATTATAAAATTATTCAGGTATACCATGAACTCATACCGCACCATGTTTCTGTTAAAACTCTTCTTCTCCACATCTGGCTTTTTTTAAAATTTATGTGACTATTTGCGCAAAAAGTATTTGGGAAAAAAAAATTGCAGTTATTTTTCTTATGAGATTACCAGTTACCAGATTACCATGTTTTTCAGATTTTTCAGAAAACTTTGTAGATGTGAACACTTTGATAATGTAATTTGATCTTTTTTACTGGTTCTTACTGGTCCAGCCCTCTATGGAGCTGAATGCAGCCCCTGAACTAAAATGAGTTTGACCTCTCTGGCCCAGAAGGTGGGAGAAGCAGCTTGGGACCAAAAGGTTTGATTCCCCAGACTGACAGAGAAATTGTTGGCTGATGTGCCCTTGAGCAAGGCACTTAACCCTCCATTTGGTCCCAGGTGCCTGACATGGCAGCCCACTGGTCCCAGTCTGCAGTATCTGTTCCTGCATCAGTTTCAGTGTGTGTTGCATCATATTCTGACAAATAAATATTTTTCTAGTAAAGGCAAAAATGCTGAAAAATATGATATAATACTATAGTTGGCAGCCCTAAATTTTGCAGAAATTGAGCCCTTTATTTCTGTACTATGACCAAATGATGTACTTGCCATCATACAGTACTTCCTCAACCAAATACAAGAACACATAAGTTTTCATGGCCAAGGTTTTGACATCATAAATTATGAGGCTAAGCTTCAACAATAAGAACATAAAAAACTAGAAAAGCACTCAGAGCGCAAACCTCCGCTAAGCAGCACAGTTCCCCCACATATTGTGACTGACACCCCGCAATATTACTCCCACATGTGTTTTTTTTTTTAAATCTATTTTATTAGATTCTTGACACTGGAAACATACCCACAGAAATGTGAATTACATGCTGC
>JAPSES010074378.1:0-10468 GCA_029822895.1 Maxillicosta whitleyi
TGTTCAGACTTTTGCTCCATATATTCAGACTTTTGTTCCATATATTGAGACTTTTGCTCCATATGTTCAGACTTTTGTTTTATATATTCAGTCTTTTGCTCCATATGTTCAGTCTTTTGCTCCATATATTCAGACTTTTGTTCCATATATTGAGACTTTTGTTCCATATGTTCAGACTTTTGCTCCATATATTCAGACTTTTGTTCCATATATTGAGACTTTTGCTCCATATGTTCAGACTTTTGCTCCATATATTCAGACTTTTGCTCCATATATTCAGGTTTTTGTTCCTTATATTGAGACTTTTGCTCAATAGGTTCAGACTGTTGTTCCATATATTTTTACTTTTGCTCCATATGTTGCATGTTTTGTTGTATTTGTAACTTTTATTCCATCTTTAACTACTTTCATTCCTAGTTTTGCAACTTTTATTCCATTTATTGGAATTTTTCTGTGACTTTTGCTCTGTATTTTCACTTTTGGAATGAATGGCTTTGTGTCTGTTTTTGTTCTATGTTTCACTGGGGAAAATCTTCGTTTCCAATATGTTTTACTTCAGTTTTTGCTAGATTTTTGTATATTTTGACTTATTTCCTCCATGGTTTCTGTCTTCCTCGGTAAATACATGTACAATCCTTGTCTGTTCATTTCTAATAATTCAGAACATATTTACTCTCCACTCTACACACAACGAAGTTTTCATTGATCTGAATCTTTTGTTAATATTCTTTGCATGTTTTCACGTTGTTTAAACTCGTGTCTTTGTTTCTGTGTGTTTTTAGGCCTCAGAGGACTCGTATGATGTCCAAACCAGGGGTGGAGCAACTCTCCAGCACCACGGTCAGCGACACATCCACCGCCGTCACCTCGTCCACCGTCGACACCAAGGTTAGTCGAAACAATAGGGGGTCAAATGTCCCTGTCTCATATCAGAACCATTTATTTATCCTTCCACTGTCCAGGTGAGCATATTATGGACATTTTGAACCTCGTGTTATTAAAGGTCATATTTAGGTCAGTATTTCCCAATTCTTTCAACAAACTCAGTAAATTTTGCCCCAAAGGAAACAAGGAAACTTTGCTTTGAATTTCAACAAACTCCAGCTGGTACCAACAGTCCATCAGATGGTACCAACAGTCCATCAGATGGTACTAACAGTCTATCAGATGGTACCAACAGTCCATCAGATGGTACTAACAGTCTATCAGATGGTACCAACAGTCCATCAGATGGTACCAACAGTCTATCAGATGGTACCAACAGTCCATCAGATGGTACCTACAGTCCATCAGATGGTACCAACAGTCCATCAGACGGTACCAACAGTCCACCAGATGGTACTAACAGTCTATCAGATGGTACCAACAGTCCATCAGATGGTACCAACAGTCCATCAGATGGTACCAACAGTCCATCAGACGGTACCAACAGTCTATCAGATGGTACCAACAGTTCAACAGATGGTACCAACAGTCCATCAGATGGTACCAACAGTCCATCAGATGGTACCAACAGTCTATCAGATGGTACCAACAGTCCATCAGACTGTTTGGGCCGTTGGACAAAAAAACACCTTGTCTGTATTTAAAGTCAACCTTAAACGTCCGGATCTCCTTGAACACACCGTTTTAAACCTGTACATAAACACATCTGCGGGTGGATTTAATTACCCCACTCTACTACGACATTCTGGGACTTGGACGCCAACCTCCCAGTCCCTGAACGGAGTCAGGGCTGTCTGATCATGTGACAGCGCTGTCACAAATATCTGCTGTGAGACCGGAGCCTGGGCTAAAAATAGGGTCAGTGAACGCATCGTGGTCCCGTGCGCAGAGTCCAGGGACGGTGGTGACAGAATCAGAGCCTCACCGTCACGGCGCCTGTCATTGGTGTGTGTGTGTTTACGCTGTTACAGCTGTGGGTTTTCCTCGCTGTCAGTCGTCAGTGTGTGATATAATGAGTCCGGGCGGTGGCGACGCGGTACAAATAAACCCACTGCCGTGTGATGTTTGTACCAACAGATTCCAGGCTGGTTCTCACTCCTCCGTCGTCTCATTTAAATGTTTTCAACGCCCACAGCGTCATGGTTCCACATTCAGGAACCAGACAGAGAACGTTTGTCAACATCAACTTGTTTTTTAACAGATCACAACTTTTCTTCTACATGAATCACATTGTTTGTTCTGTATGTTTGAATCTTCTTTTTTATGTATTGGCACTTTTTCTTCATTTCCACCAGTTCATCATGCACCCAGTCTCAGATTTATAATAAATATATTATAAAGTTTCTCCAATAAAACTTCAGTCCATACTTTTACAGTTTAGATTCTCCACCGTTGAGTCTGAGTTTATTTTACTGTGTTAATGAAAAACAAAACATAATTAGTGGCAGAATCACCTGATTAGTGATGGAAGATAATGGCACTAATACCTGATTGGGGTCATGAGGTCACATGACTGGTCACGTGACCAGTCCATTCTATCAGTAGTCATCTATATTATAAAAGGGAAGTGGACTGTGTGCGTCACACACAGTCCCTACAGAGCTGACAGCTGCACTTTAGCAGAATTATGTATTTTTGGTCCAGGAACAGACAAGTGAACGCAGCAAGATGACAGGACCCATATTTTGGTAGATATTGGTAATTATGGAATAAAATGGCCTCCAAATGGCCAATCAAGTTACTATAAGACAAGACAGGACAGGACATTATTGATCCCACCATGGGCAACTTTCACAGGAGCAACATATAACACACCAAAAAACAGGTTAAAAAAAAATACAAAAGATGGCAGATCCATAGTGAGACCTGCTGTAACTCACAACTACTCTTTTGGCACCATTTTAAAGAATAACTACATTAAAAAATCCTCAGAATCATAGAATCACCATAGACGTGGGTTACCTAGCAACAGATAAATAATAGGCCATGTCGCCATGGTGTCAGTTATCATGTGCAGAAACAGACATGCCAGCTGAGAAGTTATTAAACTGAAAATAACAGTGGAATTTACCAAGAAAGTAAAAGACGGTGGATCAGAGGATGTAGAACCCATGGTTCCCCACAGGTCAACGCACTAGTATTCATATTAAAAACAGTTTCAGCTAAATGTAAATGTAACCTGATGTTGTTCAACTTGTATTTTATCCACAAACTAAAACATTAAATGTTTTAAACTAGTGTTTTTTTCCCTTTTAAATGAGGCATCATTGGTTCATTTAGCTCCTGTGGTTCTTTGGTTCCAACCTTCAGAACCTTTAGAACTTTAGAATTTAACACTAATTAATGGAACAGGTTAAAGATGGAAACCCTGTAGATCTGATCTAAAACACATCTGAACCTTTGTCAAACGGACTCAAGTGGACGTTAGTGTTAATAATCAAATATTAAATAATCAAATATTAAATAATCAAATATTAAATAATTAAATATAAAATAATCAAATATTAACCCAGTGTTTTCATCCTTTTGTTTTTTCTCTCGTCGTAAACGTCTCTGTTTCCTCATATGTGAAGATGCTGTGAATCATTTCCAATAGAAGGGAGAACATGAGGGTGCAGAGAGCTGTTGCCATGGCAACGGGTCCACTGGCTCGTCTCATTGGTCTGACAGGACTCTGATTTCTGTTCTGATGTGTTTAAGGGTTCACGGTCCAGTGGGAAAATCCACAGCTTTGGGAAGAGAGAGCAGTCGATCAAGAGGAACCCCAACATCCCGGTGGTGGTGAGGGGATGGCTCTACAAACAGGTGAGGACACGCCCCCGAATGACCTGAACAGCCAATCAGAGAGGAGCAGGTCAGATGGAGGCTCCGCCCATCCACCTGGTGGTTACGTTCACACCTGGACTTAGATTTACTTTCAGTAAAAGACGCAACATGGTGAAAAAAATCATAAAAGATGTAATCACATAAAATATACAACATGGTAAATAAATTGAAAAAGTTGCAACATGGTGGAAACGCTAATAAAAAAAACATAACGCATATACAATATTTACAATAAACTGATGAAACCAGTGTTTAAAATGTGCATGAATAAGTTAAAAGATGACTTATGTGAAAATAATAATTATAATTTCACCAAAAACACTAAATAACCAAAATTAGACCAAACCAAACCAACATTAGTGATAATAAACAAACAAATAAATACAATTAAAACTGAAACATAAATGCTATTGGAGACCTTAATTATTAATCATGTGGTTTGTTTTATATATTATTTGCAGAAAAAGGAATAAAGTAGAACATCATCACTCCCACTATTATTCCAAAATAATTATGTAGGAGATACGACAAGATGAAAATATCGTAAAAAGCAAAAACAAGACGGAAGTTAAATAACACGGCATAAACGTCGTAACTCAATCTGATGAAAAGATTTTTAAAGATGCGACAAAACGTTAATATTACATCAAAAGTAAAACATTGTAGAAGATACAAGACGGAAACACCATAAAAGGAATGAACCGTAAACTTCATATGTAAAAAGATGTAAAAGTCGCAGCCGATGGAAATATTGTGAACGATACAAAAAGACAAAAACATTGTAAAAGGCACGAGACAAAAATTATGTCAAAAGGGTTAAAACTCGTAACTTAGTCAGATGAAAATATCATAAAATGTGCAACGCAACGAAAATTACTTAAGAAGATGTAAACGTCACAGGATGAAAATGTTGTAGACGAAACAAAAAAATGTAACAAGATGTAAAAAAATAATGTTAAAAAGCATAAAAAAACACAAGATGAAAATGAATCAAAGATGAACACAGTGGATGAAAATGATGAAGATTCAGCGATGATGATGATGGTGTTACCATTGTATCTGAGTGGAATTAATTCTATCTGTCCTAGTTCTACTCTGTATGACTGTGATGCGTTCAGGTCCTTTTGTGTTTTCATATCTTGTATTTAATTCTATTTCTTCTAGTTCTACTAAGCAGTGCTGTGATGCGTTCAGGTCCTTTTGGGTTCTCGTATTTTTTTGTATTTAATTCTATCTGGTCTAGTTCTACTCAGTATGACTGCGATGCGTTCAGGTACTTTAGCATTCTCATATCTTGTGTTTAATTCTATCTGTTCTAGTTCTAGTCAGCTGTACTGTGACGCATTCAGGTCCTTTTGGGTTCTCATATCTTGTATTTAATTCTATCTGTTCTAGTTCTACTCTATGACTGCGATACGTTCAGGTCCTGTTGTGTTCTTGTGTCTTGTATTTAATTCTATCTGTTCTAATTCTACTCTGTATGACTGATGCGTTCAGGTACTTTTGCATTCTCATATCTTGTGTTTAATTCTAACTGTTCTAGTTCTAGTCAGCTGTACTGTGATGCGTTCAGGTCCTCTTGTGTTCTCGTATCTTTTATTTAATTCTATCTGTTCTAGTTCTACTCTGTATGTCTGTGATGCGTTCGGGTCCCTTTGTGTTCTCGTAGTTTTCTCGTCCCTGTCGTCGTATCCGTGTTGGGTTCACGAGCGTCACGTTCCAGTTCCGTCCGTTCGCTGACTGATGATGGCGTCTTTGCGGCGACGTTGTTTCCGTGGTGATGAGTTCAGGTTCCTCCAGCGTTTGTTCCACTGGCCCAGTTTAATGCAGTTCCACATGAAGCACCTGCCGCTGTTTCAGTCGTAGAGGAGTCGATTCCCAGAGGAAACAGCTGGACTCGGTACAAGACGAACAGAACGTCTGCTTTAACGACCACACACGGAAAATACAAATCCAGTCGAACCCAGATACAGTAGAACATCCAGGTTTATGTCCCGAAATAGAAACCTACACATTAACCCCCCTTTTGTTTATATTTTTATGCTTTTTATTTCATTTAATAACTTTAATAATTGTCATGTTTTAACCCTTTAAATGCTACGTTTGTAAATGAAACAAATGATATTTTTAATGCAAATAAATACTACATTTTTTTTGTCTACGTACTACGTAAAAATTTGTTTCTATTGGGTCCAATAAACGGTCAAACTAAAAGACAGAAAAAAATAGGATTAATATTAGAGATAGATGATGGATACGATATTGATCCTTTGCAGGAAATTTTTTGGTTATGACAAGAAAAAAAACAACAAAAAAAACCAGACATCCCCACAAATAACGAATAACAATGAAGTGTTAAAAAAAAAAAAACAGGATAAAGATATATATAAATATAATGTGTACAATAAAGAAATAAAAATAGAAAAAATTATTAAAATAGAAAAACATGAAATGATGGAAAAGATGCAACAAGATGAAAATATCATAAAAGATGCACTGTTGCAAAAAAATGTCGTGTAAGATGCAAGAAAATGAAAAAACATTTAAATAGATGCAAAATGGCAAAAAAATTAATAAGACATAAAAACAAAAATGAAGAAAAGTAAAAGAAGCAACATGGCAAAAAAAATCGTAAGAGATGTAATAAGGTAAAAAAAAAAAGTAAAAAACAAAACACAAGGAGAAAAAATCTTTGAAGACGCAAGATGTTAAAAGACGCAACACGGAACAAATCGTAAGAGATTCAACAAAATGAAAACAATCATAAAAGAAGCAACGTGGCAAAAAACTTTGTAAGAGATCGTAAAAGACACATGTTAAAAGACATAACATGGCAAAAAAAACTCATAAGAGATGTAACAAGGTAAAAAAAATTGTAAAAGACACAACAAAGTGGAAAAAATCTTAAGACGTAACATGTTAAAAGACACAATTTGGCAAAAAAAATTGTAAGAGACGTAACAAGGTAAAAAAAAAAGGAAATAAAAAAGAGAAAAAAAATGTTTGAAGACGCAACATGTTAAAAGACGAAACACGAGGAAAAAATCAACATGCAACAAATGCAACAAAATAAAACGAAATAACATCAAAGTGACACAACAAAGTGGAAAAAATCTTAAGATGTAACGTGTTAAAAAACACAACATGACAAAAAAAATCGTAAGAGATGTAACAAGGTAAAAAAAAAAGTAAAAAATGTTTGAAGACGCAACATGTTAAAAGACGTAACAGAAAAAAATCGTAAGAGATGCAACAAAATGAAAACAATCGTAAAAGAAACTACGCTGCAAAAAATATCGTAAGAGACGTAACAAGGTAAAAAAAAAAAATCGTCAACGATGCAGTGTTTTTCGGTCCTCACAGATACCGGCTTTTATTAGATTTTAGTTTCGTTTCCTTGTATTTGATGCTTTTATGGTTGAAACGTGTTTATTTATAGTATTTTTTTCCTACATTTGACGCAGGTTTGTATGTTTTTGAAAATATTTACGAGTTCTACTTATTTCACTTCCACTTCTTGGTGAATATTCGCTGAATTGTCGTCAGCTTCTTTCGGATTTTACACACGAATAAATAAATCTGCTCTGATTTTAGTTTTATTGACGCTTTTCACGGAACCGTTCCTCGTGTTCCTCCATGGTTCGGGTTCTTCATCTTTTGTTCTTTTGGGTTCTGCAGGACAGCTCTGGGATGCGTCTGTGGAAGAGGAAGTGGTTCGTCCTGGCTGATTTCTGTCTGTTCTATTATAAAGGTAAGATTCATTCCACAGGTTCTCATGTGGTTCTGTGTTCTACCGTGACTCCGACAGCTGTTAAATATACAACAGGACAAACACGTGTTCACACGCGTCTAAATAAAGTCGTACCGAGGGTTTGTTTTCCTGAACGTGAGGCGGTGCCGTAATGGTCGCCGCGGTGATAAGGTGATGGTCACCGTGGCGATAAGGCAACGGCGTGGATTAAAGGAGCAGTGGGTTAAAAATAAACCGACGACCTCTGGGGGAGACATTCTTTAAATGACGGACGAGACGGGAAGGTTTGATCTGAGGAGAACAAACATGGAACATAGAACAAACAGAACAAATATAGAACAAACATAGAATGAACACAGAACATAGAACAAACATAGAACAAATATAGAATGAACATAGAACAAATATAGAACAAACATAGAACACAGAATATAGAACAAACACAAAACAAACATAGAACAAATGTAGAACAAACATAGACATAGAACACACAGAACAAATATAGAACATAGAACAAACATAGAATAAATATAGAACAAACGTAAAACCTGAAAGACGTTCTCAGTGACAAAAGAAACACTGAGCAGAACTGAAGCTGACCAAGGGAAATGATATAGAACATAGAACATAGAGGTTCTGTGTAATACCTTTTAAATACTATATTTATAATGTCAATAAACCATGTTTGTTTGATGCAAAATTCAAAATATTTAGTTTGTGTGTATTGTTTGTATTGTTGGATTTATTAATATATATATATATATATATTTCAAACATGAAGTCATTCTTGTGACCAAATTTATAAAATATGCAAAGTATTATTTTCAAAATGATCGTAAAAACACACAGACTTTGTCGTCTTTTATGTCGGGGGGGGGGGGGGGGGCCAAACACTCGGGTTAAAATGACTCTGTCTACAACAGCAGCAGAACCTTCACGGTTCCGTGATGGGTTCTGTGTTCGTTGCCCTTGAACCTGCTGGACTGAGGTGCTTTTCCTCCATATTTGGTCGACTCTGACCGTGGTGTGATTGGCGGACCGGTGGACCACGCCCCCCCTCGGTTCTCCAGTCCCAGTGTGTGTTGAGATACTGGAGGCATTGATAGAATTAGTGGGTGTTGAGTGATGCTTGTGCGTTGGCTCCGCCCCCCCTGACCACCTCCTCCTCCGCCCTCTGTGTGTGTCCAGACAGCAGAGAGGAGTCGGTCCTGGGCAGCATCCCCCTCCCCAGCTATGTCATCGCCCCCGTGGGACCCGAGGACCACATCAGCCGCAAGTTCGCCTTCAAGGTACGTGGCCGTCTTCCGTTCCCGCCGGTGTAACCGTCGGTAACCATCGACAGAGTCAGTCTGATCTGTAACGTTCCACACGCTGGTCTGTGATTGGTCGGTTGACAGTATTTCCAGCTCCAGTCATGAGTGGATGTTTGTAATGACAGAGGGTCATTAGATGTAATAAACACGAGGCTTTAACACCTGTTGATGTTCAGGCGACAGATTCTCAGCAGCGTTCAGGATTTAGAGGAAGGAACGAAACCAAAGCCTCCTCTGGTTCTGCTTATTGGTTCTTAACCCTTTAACCCCTGGCGTGTCTGTGGAGAGCGTTCTAAGTGTCTGATTTATTTGGAATATTCTGGAAAAATTCAACTGTTTGCTGTTTTCTTCTGATTTTTTTTTTTTTTTACTATTTTCCTTTTGGTTTTTGCTGTTGTTTACATTGTTGTAGCGATTTTCCTTTTTTTTTTTTTTTTTTTTACTATGTTTTTATCAAGTTTTGACCATCTAACTGCTTTTGTGAGTTTAACTGAGCGTCAAAAAAGCAGCTGGACTGATTTTATAAAACCTACTGGGCATAAATTCCAATCCTTGCTGTTCAGTTTGTTCATATTCAAACATCCTAAATCTGTTCCTGACGCACATTCTAGTGCCTTATTTAGTAAAAACCTGTCAAACTCCCATTCCTCTCCTTGCCTTTTACTGTTATTGCACCTGTTTTCAGCCTAAAACACACATGCCCACTGAAACAGACACAGATTCACAGCCGAACCTTTACCCAGAACCATGTCTGAGGGGTTAAAGGCTTAACAGCAGAGGAAGTGCAATTAAAAGTTCTTTTTTTATCATGTTTTAATGCGTCAGCTCTTATTTAGTGGTAAAAAGGACATGTCTCAGTTGTAAATATTCCCAAAGTTCCAGGATGTTGTAACATTTACAGATTTTCAGTCAAATAAAACATGATATTGTGGATTATTATCTGATTTTTACCCATAAACTAACAAAAAAAAACACGTCTTTTACTCAGTGACGTAGCAACGAAACATGAACGAAGCGCCTGTCGATGCTCTTGAATAGATTTACGAGAAAATAAAACACTATGTAAAGGGTTAAAAATAATGACTGTTACGTCTGGATGCGATGTAGAGATAAAGATTTGTTGTATAATTACTGTAGAAATAAATTTAATTCAGGTTCTGACTCATGACCATTTGTCTGTTTAATGGTTCATTTATCTTCCAATAAAGACCAGAATCAATAAGCAGAACCAGGATCAATACGACACCAAACCCTCCACATGAACAGGCTTTTCTAAATTTTACACCAAAACCAGGTCAGACGTGAAGAACAAAGGTCTGAGATTCAACTGTACAATCTGTGGATTCATGGACCGTGTTTGTAATCTGATTACAACATGAGAAAACCCAGCCTTTTGCTGCTGATCAGACTGATGATGGATCCAGTGGACGCTCCTGTCCTCCACATCCATGTAGTTCAGGGGGGTCAAACATGTGGTCCGGGGGCCTAATCTGGGCCGCTAAAGGCTCCAGTCCGGCCCTGGTGATGACTTTGTGAAATGTTAAAATTAAACTAATATATTAACAGTCATTTTAGTTCAGTTCCATAAACAGAACAATTCAATTAAAGTGGGTCAAATCTGTAAAATACTACC
>JAPSES010074379.1:0-10466 GCA_029822895.1 Maxillicosta whitleyi
GAAGAAAACCACCATTACACAAATGTGGATTTGTTCATTTCTTTGTTAGTCCATGGAATTCACATTTCTGTGGGTTTTGTTTACAGTGTCAACAATCTAATCAAATAGATAAAAACAAAAACAAATGTAGCAGTAATATTATGGGATGTCAGTCACAGTATGTGGGGGAACTGTGCTGCTGGGAGGAGGTTTGAGCTCTGAGTGTTTTTCTAGTTTCAAGATGCAGAGTTACTGTGAACAATGACAAAAACAGGAAGGGCAATATCCAGCTTCATCCAGAGGAGAAACCGTGTAAGAATTGTTTCATTTGTCATTGTTCAAAAAAAGAAAAAAAAAGTCAGAAATCCATCACAAACACATCTATGTGTTTTGCATAGATAAATGAAGATTAACAAAACCAAATAAATAGACAATAAAACTGATGGTCAGTGGAACTAAAAAACATTTTTTAATTATAATTTGGGTCAGACAGGTGTAACACTTTAGTATTTTGCTACACTTACTGTTTTCTGAGGCAAATGTGTGATGTTGGGCTTCATACACTGCATGTAATGGAACTGCAAATGATTATGGATCACTAAGTCTGGGGCAGAATTTTTTTTACAAATGGTGTTAATGTAATTTTACTTATAGTACTTTTGTAGCAGAAGTTGGTAGTGGGCACAGATACTCATTTTCTATTCATAAACAACAACAGTAAATGCACATGCATGAGGAAGGCACCAGGATTCATAATGCATTTCTACAATCTACCAGGAGAGCAGTGGTGAAGGGCATGTTTGGGTCTTTGTGAATCTATCACAAAGACAAAGCCAGAGTGGCTGCTGTTGGCCTGCTGTTATACGGTAGTCTAGTCCCCGAGTAAGAGACCGAATATGGACAAAGAGCAACCAATCCTCCCCCCCATAACCAGTGCACAGATGGAGCTGGGTCATAACAAATAGACTATTGCTACATTCACATCATCCTGTTAGTACCGTAGCTGCAGGCAGCGTAGATGAAAAAAAAAAAACATGCATCCCTAGTCAATTTCACATGGGAGATCATGTTAATTTTTCATTTATAACAGACAAGTTCAAGGTAAATCCACCTGGCTGCGGGTGTGAAACTGCTCCTCCACTTATTGGGGTCAATTTAACATTAACAAACATCCTCATACAAGGTTCCCAGTTTTATACATGATAAAAATCAATTCAGCCTCTAATTTAACGTGATAAAGTACATCAAACCTGCTTTTAAGTTTGTGTATATGTGACAATATATAAACAGAAAATAGGGAGAAATATTCCAGAATCCAGAACAGAATCTAAAGTTTAAACCTTCATGACATTCGACATGACAATAAAATATCTTAAAATGTATTTCTTCACATTGCACACCAGAACCAGTATGTGTAAATCAGATATGTTTTATGCACAATATTCATGTTTTTCTATTATTTATCACATGTGAGATGACCACAGGACTTCCCGGCATGTCTGTGACTCTTTAATGTGTATATAATCCATATTCCTGATCTGTAAACTGTAACTGCTTTATACGGATCAAACCAGCTATATATTTGAGGCAGAGATGTGAAATATGTAATGGTAGGAGAGCTGCTGACAACACACGCATGCACAACTGTGTGTGTGTGTGTGTTGTTGCATCTTAATAATTCATATGCTGGGTAAAAACTAACAATTTGTCATTAGAATAATTAACTAGCCCATATTCAGGCATGCAGAGTAAAATCATATATACAAAGAGAAATATTAATGCACACACGTACAATTGAATGATTTATATTCCCATTAAGGAGAAAAAGGTTAAGTCACATACATTAGAAAAACACTCATAAATAAATTAATGTCTGTAACGCTGGCAGCAAAGATACACTGTGACAACATCACACAATATACACACCAGCGCAAATGCACACCTTGATGCTGCACACACTCACTGGCAGCGTCTTTAGTGTGTGTGTGTGTGTGTGTGTGTGTGTGTGTGTGTGTTGTTCTGCACACGGTGAACAGTACATGTTCACACACTCCTGCTGATTCCCATCTTTCCTCTCCGCTCAGGCTGACACGGCTTCACTGTGGTGTTTTCCACCAGGAAGCTTTTGTAATTCCTAAAGTGCTGAGTTTTTAGATCTCATATTTATTACGATTAATACTGTTACTTATTTAGATTCCTGCTACAATTCTGATAATTGTTGTACAGCGGGAATTCCAAAGCCAAGAATATCAGTAATATAATTTCATTTATATTGTTTCTGTTTACTTCCTTTTGATGCATTGATTGCATCACTTTTTATCTAATGTATAAAACATGTCAGTGCACATATAAGCACTATCAAAATAAAACAGAACAGAGGTGAGTATAGTACTGTTACTGCACAAGTAGTTTTCTTTACTTGAGTATTTAATTTCCTATCTTTTTGCAGTATTTGTACTTCATATTCAGATTTTACTGACATGTTCCTGTAGTTTAATGCTTTTACAGTGATAATGAATAATTGTTTATTTTGTATCTTTACATAAATGCATGGAACAATAAGAGTGAGTACATTCATGGACACAAAATACATAAATGGACATTTTTAGCTCTTTCCCCAAACATAAGCCTGTTTAAGTTTCAACATGCATGTGTGTTTAGATGAAATTTGAATTGGAGTCTGTTTTGTTATTGGTTTGGCTAATTTAGCCTGTTGATGTCTATAGTACTTTTTCCATCAGATTCTGTAGCGAATTAAGTTATATCGCATTACTTTGTAGCGATATAAAATTCGTTCGGTTGGTTTTCCATCAAACAAGACGATTCTAGCGAAATAAAATGACGTCACAATAAACGTGCTGATGTGCATTATTTTGACTCGACAGATGATTTTCCAGAACAAAGTAGTGAATTAGAACGTTCAGTAGCGGGAACTTAATACAGTTTGTGCTGTTGTCAGCTTCTCGGAACAGTAAGGTCACACACTTACTGGTGCCGCCGTCAACTGTGGCTTCATTTGCGGCGGTAACCACAGGTTACACACAATCACAGGTAGATTTTAGCGTTTCGCTGCCTTTTCCCGTCCAGGGCCGAAACAACGTCTGCCTCCTGAAGGACATTTAAAAAAAAAGCAGAGTCTCTGCTCTTGACCAGTTATTTCTCTTCTCGTCGGACATTGCTACTCCTGCTCTTTGACAGATTAAATGGTGAACGAGCGGCTGACAACAACAACATTCGAATTCGCACGCTGTTACCAATAACGCCATCTGCGCATGCGTGGCTAGACTGTATCACATTAACCCTTTCCATTACATCTGTAGTGATACAACTTAGCTCTAGACCATCTGTTTCGAACGAACTAACTTTGTGCGACAAAACAGGCGTTAGAGCGATATAACCGTTTTTCTGTCGAATGTATCGCACTAACTTTTTGATGCGCATCACAATAAAGCGAATCATCTTGTTGATGGAAAAAGGACTTATGGTTTTCTAAGGAACATACCCAGAGCTAATATTTTCATGAAAATGTTTACACTCACTAGTTGTCTCTCCCTCATTTCTCTGTAGCAGCTACTTTTACTCTGATGGAATGATGGTGAATATTTCAATTGGCAAACTTGTTGTTATTCTATCTGTGTGTTACCACTTTGAAATAGTTTCTCACTAAGCTCAGAGCTGGAACTACAAAGACATGCCTCCTCATGTGTGATGTTTTGTAAGGATTGACTAATTTTTGTACATATGCAAACAACTGCAGCAGCAAGAACTAATCCAACAACCCACATAACATGTTCCCTCCATAATGATAGAGGGGGGGGCAGCAGATCTTTTTCTACTTTAGAGGTAGAACATTCAAACTACGGATATTATGTGGATAAAGTATTTTCTTCAACATTAAAATATATAATAACAAAAACATTTTACAACAACAAAATATTGGCACATTTATCACCCACGGTGTAAGAAAAAACAAACAAAAAAACAAAACAAAACAAGAAACTCAATTATATTAGTAGTTCAATTAATTTGAATTATAATGAGCTCTTCTGGCATGAATCAGAAAGCATATACTGTAAGGGCTGCTCTTACCATCCAATCAGAGGAAGGATAACAGCTGATGACATCGTGGTCCAGCTGGGTGTCCCTGTGAAGTAAAAATGGACTTAAAGAAAGAGTCCTGGTACTAGACCCAGGGCAGGTTAGATTAACCCTGAGACTGAAATGTGACTCGACAAAATGTGTTACATCCACAAACTGGAAACAGTGCAGCCAAGAGAAATGCTAAGAAATAGAGAGACTAGTCTATTGGGAATAAATCCTTACAAATTCAAACAAATTGCAAATGTAGGTCAGTGTTTCTGATCATATTTAGGCCAGCTCTGACAACACACCACATTGAAAATGTAAGGAGCCTTTTCTTAATACATATTTTACCGAGACTATATTATATGGTAGCCTCAGTTGTGGTTGTCCAATGACCAAAGGGTTGGCAGTTTAAATCCTGGCTCCCACTGCCACATGTCAAGCAAGACACTGAACCCTAAATTGTTCCCAGTAGGTCTGGCATGGTACATTAGTATAGTATCCTCCTACTGGTGTGTGTGTGTGTGGCTTAGTAAAGTGCTTTGAGTACCAAGGTGTAAAGAAGTGCTATATAAGTGCAGTCCATTTACCATTTAACAATCCCATCAGCTCAATGGTGCCTGCAGGTGTTCGTCCGTATGACTCTTAAAAATTGACCCCCCCTTTAAGATTCATTGAGGAATTACTAAGGCGCCTTAAATGTGACTTTTATAGTCGTATTGTCTGTGGGTATTCCTTGTGAGGTACGGCACGGGACCCCCCCCCCCATTTATACACACACGCACACACACAGGTCCAGGTGATCCATGCATACCTCAGAATCCCGGTCCGTGGTTTGTTCAAATCTTACCTGAAGTTTTTCTACAAGCGAACTCTGAATGTGTTTGCACAAGGATTGTTATCTTTTGGTTAAATCATGGGTTGAATAATTTTACATAAATTGCTTACTGTAGTGCCGTTACCCGAGTTTCAAAGGTGTAAAAGTGTTTCTTATGACAGCTGGCAGAGTCGACATCTGATTCTCTGCTGCAGTAGCAAAGTTTAAAGTAGGCCAGCTAAAAGGCAGAACAAAGCACAGAGAACGCCTGAGTAACTTTTGCTTTAAAAATACATAAGACAGCGCCCACCACTCCCCACCTATCAAACATTAAGGAGCAGTGGAAAAGATATTTACCACAAATACTTACTTATCTAACAGATGCACTATATGATCAGCAGACCTCAAAGCACAGTTTACACACATACACACTCACGTATGAACATACTGATGCATGCAAAACTGAACGATAACAGGAACATTTGATGAGTGGAACAGTTCTTTTAAGCCTTTAATTATTGTTTCTATCTTTCAGCTGCCTAAGGATCCTGAACCCCTGACGTGTCAGTGCTGATACGACTGAATTAGCCATTTACTCAATAGGAAAAATTTCAAACTGCATTGACAGAATAGACCCAGCACTTTCTGAAGACACTCAAATATCCAGAGCGCACCCCCTGTGTAATGAGGGGCAATACACAAAACAGTTAATGAGACTGACTCAGGGGTTAAAGGCTTTTAAATGTTTTCATGTTACAGTGCATTAAGCATATTTTAGTTAATCAGCAATAACTTAGTTATATATGACTTGGGTAAAACAAGTGTCATGTTTAGGTACCTCTAACAGACATAAACATGTAATGACTGGGAGCAGTGTCTCTACTGATGCTGCTTATTGGTTCTTCAGCTGATTAAGTAAGTAATCTTTATTTATATAGCACTTTTCATACAAAGCATTGTAGCACAAAGTGCTGTATTATGTATATATATATATATATATACTCAAACCTGTGCTACTCACCGTTGTGTGAGGACAAAGCTATTTGTTAATATTAGCTAATTCTATTTCTAAGCTAACGGTAGCCCGTTTTCACACTGCTGATACTGTAGAAGAGCAAATGGAAGCCAACAGTGAGACATTAGGATTTTTTTCAGAAATACAAGCCCATGTCATCTACGTAGTAATGGATGCATAAACTGATATAGACAACAGATTGCAACACTGATGATGGTGGTGTGATTATGTAATGTTTGTGTTGTCTGTTTTGCACTTGGAGCTTGGCAGTTCATTGACATGAGGAGAATCCATTTGTAAGCTAACAGCTGGGGGAGGGGGGCTATGTACATGATATGTCAGTACTGTATCACAAATCACCTCCATACTTTCGCCTGCTATTTCTTTAAACACTAAAATTAATCACTAAATCATTAATCCTTTTGAAAGTTACTTAAGTAGTATTGTATTTGACCAACAAAAACCTCTACAACCCCTACAAACAGTTCATCATATGTTTCTCCATCGTCAGGGATCAGCTTCTACTTAATTCCCCTGCTTGTAGAAATAAAGACAGACAGAGCCTATGGCATGTTAAGAGGATCTCTCCTGTCTCATTGAAACAATACTCCAGGCAACATTGGATTTTAAGCTCACGGGAAAGAAATCATCCAACAGTATGTGCTTCCTGCAGCTCCTGGGGCGGAGAGAAAAGATTTGTGCAGCCTTATTACTGTGGTGACACTGAGCTAACATGAGTTCAGTAGGAAGTGCCAGGAAGGTCCATGTAAATCACATAGCACCTGGTTTGGAGGCAGGATTCCTCCACTGTGGTGGTAGAGTAACTATTCTGTGAATCTCATTTCAGCAGCATAGAATTAAAAAGCTAAATGCTGCTTGACAATGACACGGCGCGCTGAAAACCACTGCGTTTATGGTTTTACACTCAGCCATGAGTGCACCCTGTTGTGTGCAGTGGTTAAGTGCGCCTTCATTCGTTTATCCTGTAGGTCTGGCAGCAGTAGTGTGGACATTATTATTTGACAAATGAATAATGAATGAATGTTCTTGTCATCTGGAATTTGTCAGCTGACCATTTTCTCCCTGCAGCTCAAAATGAAGTTGAGCATTAAAATATTTTCTCTGAGTTTTATTCTGTCATTTTGCACCAGCTGAAATATTTTAATGCACCCATAAGTTACAACTTCAAACCATATACCTAGACCTTAACAGGTGAAGAAATGATCTGCTAAGAAATAGCTGTTATGATACATTGGCACAATTAAAGAATAGTCAAATATACAATTAATATTACATCTGTGACATATTCAGAATGGTAGATTAAAACAATCTATAGGTGTGTAAACTAGCTTCAACAAACCATAAATAGAATATACTTTATTAATCCCTTTGGGAGGTCCCTTGGGGAAATTTGTGAATAAATAACACTTAAGTTAGCAAAGATGGCAACTTGATATTAGAAATATCAAGATATTAAATGTTAAAAGGTCACTATGGAAGATGTGTTCACCCTTGTGTACTTTCAAAAGGCTTGTGTATAAGTTGTGTGTTTGTGTTGTAATGGTAACAGCCTGCACTGATATATTTAGAGGATTTTGGTCTTTTTTTTAACCTTTTGTAATTTAACCTTTAACCAAGTTTGTCCCATTGAGATGGGGGGGGGGGGGGTCTCTTATTCAAAGGAGGCCTGGCCAAGATAGCAGCAATAGTCAGATCAGGGAGAGGGACAAGGAGCTCTACAGCGCAGCTCGAGCCTACAGTACTTATGGAGGGGAATTAAAAAGACAAAGGCTGCACACAAGAGGAGGATCAAGGACTGCTTCAACTCCAGGCAGGTGTGGCGAGGGGTCCAACACAACAAACCACAGACCCTGCAGCCTGTCAGCTGATGATGGTGGTGCCTCATTACCGGAGGAGCTGAACAGCTTCTTCACCCACTTTGAGCTGTCATCAGTGGAGACAGCCTCAGCACATGCAGCGCAGCAGCAGTAACCTTGTGGTAGAGGAGTTCCAGGTGAGGGCACACTGGGCTCCATGAACCCAAGGAAAGCTGCGGGCCCTGATGGCATCTCTGGACAGGTGCACAAGGATTGTGCAGCTCAACTGGTGGGGGTCTTTACCAAGATCTTCAACCAGTCCCTGAGATGGTCCACCCTGCCTGAAGTTCTCCATCACCCCGTTCCCCAAGAAAAATACCATCAGCAATCTAAATTATTACCTACTGTCATGCCAGCTCCCAGACTTTAGTGGTTTTTGTGTCTTGTCATTTCCTGTTTTATTTTGTTAGGCTTCCTCTTGTTTCATGTCTGGTGTCTTGACTTCCTGTTTCCCCGTCTTTCCCACCTGTGTGATTACTGATGTGTTGCACCTGTGTCTTGTTGTCTCCCCCTCCTCCTGTGTATTTAAACCCCTCCTGTGTGCTGTCTTGTTGCCAGTTTGTCTTTGTTCCTGTGTCACTTACCAGCACTGTTTCTAGACTGATCTTCTGTTTTCGACCCTTTTCTAATTCTTGGATCCTGTAAGTTTTGCGTTGCCTTTGTTATTGACCATTGCCTGCCTGAACCTCCCTCTGGACATAGACCCTGTCTCTGCCTTTCAGTACCTTTGCCCTGAATTGGACGGATAACCTGGATTAGAACCTTTACTGGACTGGTACACTATTTTTGTCTCTCCCTTTTATGACCTTCCATCAGACTATTGATACCTGTGTTTGACCTCTGCCTGTGTTTTTTATTAGAACCCGTGTTGCCTTCTGTTGTCTGGATTTTCTGTCCCGCTGTTTACCAAACCCTGGTCTGCCTTTTAACCACGATCCTGGAACATCCCTTTGAACCATTTCATGTATTATTTCCCTTAATTGTGAGAGATGATAAATTCTATTCAGATAATTCCAGTCACTCATGTCTTTGCACTTGGGGTTCACCTCTCTGTACTGAGTCGGGACACTGACCGGTAGCACGTACACCAATGACCACAAAATCCCTTGGTCCAGACCCACATCACCTCCATCCTGCACCTCAGTCTAGACCCTCTTCAGTTTGCCTACAGGGCCAGCAGGTCCTCAGAGGATGCCATAAACACAGCCCTTCATGCTGCTGTTGTACCTGTGCAATGACAATAAAGTCTTTTCATTCTATTCTAAATATTTACCAAAAGTCTTTATTCCAGAGGTTTAACGCACTCTTAAAACTTTTTGTCGAATGATTCTTATCCTCTCCTCTGTGTCTTTTAATGCAACACTATCCAAATGGTTTCAAAGTAATGAAGTTAGCAATCCTTTACTGAAAACTAAATGAAGGAACTAAACACACACAACTACACACTCTTCTTGCAACAGGTTTTGACCACTTAGAAATAGTTTTTGTAGTAAAGAAAAAAGTGTCATGTTAATTAGAGGTCTAAAAGCTAATTAGTTATATGTAGCATTTAAAAACATTAGGTCTTTTGACTTCAACACTGAAGTTGGTATCGTTCACTGTTTAACCACACAAGCATCATTTTCTGCCAAAATATTAAGGTTAGTTTGGACTTAACTCCAGGGTAGTTAAGATGTGTGTTTTTAAGGCACTACATGTGTTTTGGGTGTCACCATGTTGGTCTTTTGGAAGTGGTCATATTTGAACAAAAGGACAGGACTGTACAATGAGTCATGGCTAGGCTAACATATCTACTAGCTTACTTAACCAGCTGTCAAGTGGCGTGCCCTGTCTGGGTTGGGAGTGAGTTACTTTTCCAAGTGGAGGAGTTTAATTATCTGGGTGTTTTTCAGATGTGAGGGACGTATTGGAATGAGACCAGAGGATTGAAGTGGCATTTGCAGTGAGGCGGATACTGCACTGATCTCTTGCACTGCACAGACTTACCAGTCAAGCTCCATTCCCATAACCTCACCAATGGTCAGGACCTCAGGGTAGAGATCAAAAGAGAGGGTTTTTGGATACAAATCTCTATGGGGGTCTGGGTCAGAAGTTGGTCATTCATGATAGGCTGAGAGTAGAACTGGTTCTACTGTGGTTCTGGCATTAAGAGCAGTGCTTCCTGGACACTAACCTTGGGAGGTGTTCTGAACATGTCTAATCAGGTTGAGGCCCATGGGCAGACCCAGAACATGCTGAAGGGATTACATCACTTAGTTTAAGATGATGCTCCTATAACTGACACCCACAAAAACAGTAGATGATTGATGGATGGATGGATGGATAATGTAGTTCCTCAAACATTTGCATGGATTATTGGGTATATATATGTAGACCAGCAGCTGCTCTTTAATGTTGGGATTACAGTGACTGTTGTGGTAACAATGGACACAAGCAGTTCCTTGTTGTGTTATAGTGTTGAACAACACTTCGGGGGGTTATCAGACAGAGAAAGGGGTAGACAGCGGTGGATCACTGCCAAATGGAAATGAAAGTAAAGGATCAGCCTGAGGACACCACTGTCAGTCACTGCATGTGTTGACATTGCTGTCAGTGCTGTGTGTGTGTGTGTGTGTGTGAGCGCGCGCGTGTGTGCATGCATTCTCAGCAGTGATGTATTATTATATTATATATTGCAGGAAGGGGGGGGGGGGGG
>JAPSES010074380.1:0-10466 GCA_029822895.1 Maxillicosta whitleyi
ATAGATAGATAGATAGATAGATAGATAGATAGATAGATAGATAGATAGATAGATAGATAGATAGATAGATAGAATGAGAGAGAGCGAGAGAGAGAGAGAGAGAGTTAGTTTCAGAAGAAATACCTGAAGGAAACATGTGCAGAATAGATAAAAAGGTAAATTCAGCATAGAAAAGCCCTGGTCGCCTGGGAATGGACACAGAACCTGCAAACTCTAAGGAAGTGTTAACAACCACACCACCACCAGGTGTTCAGTACAAAAGGATAACTCTTCATTTAAAAAAATAAATATATTTTTCAAAAGAACTGCTGTCATATACTGCTGGTTTGCATTAAAAGGGAAATGAAATGATACGTTTTTACAACCTTCATCAAAACAATGGTGAGAAAGTCACACAACGCAGCCTCCTCTTCTCATACAGCAGCTGAACTGTACAACCATCTGTAGTTAGTTCCCGAATGGAGTCAGGTAACGTCACCAAACAAACTCCAACACACACATACGAATGCTACAGATTTTAACTTAAACTTACTTTTACTACACCCTTCTCCTTGCCGGCACAGTCACTCTCTACGTTTGTGCTGTCTTATTCCAAACTACTCTCCCACATCCAACATTAAAGACTGAAAAGCAACGTCCAAATGATAAAAAATAATCCCATAAAGACTGCGATCTGTAAATGCGTAAAGACAAACACTGCTCTGTCTGCACAGATCTGAACAGTTGAATATCTTTATCACAAATCTTACTTTCTAAATAAACAGACTTTCAAACTCAGAGGCATGGCAGCTAAAGAGAAGTGCTTCACAAATCATCTCGTGACACAAACGGTAAAGCATAATTCACAGAACAGAAGTGTAACATGTATTTCCTGCTTATCAAATGGTAAACAACAGAAAAGAATTTGATGATATCTTTATTGAACTTAAAATAAAGGACAATTAACTCTACGTTGTCTGTAGGCATGGGTACCTTTCACATTTAAACCGATACTCGGTTCCTAGGAACCAGTACCAGTATACAACAGTACCCGTTTTAAGTAATTTTTGTGTTTATGTGCGGTGATTAAAGACATTTTGTCTCTAAAAAAATCTTCTGAATATTTAATTCTCAACATCACAAATGAACTTCATGTCTCTCTTAAGACATCGTTGTCTTCATCGATTTTTGACACTACTTATGGATGTTGGCTGTAGGTGAGGAGCTGCTGGTTGCTGTAGGTGCAGTTTCTGGTGCAGGATCATAGCCTCCTTTGAGGCTTTCTAATGTTGTACATTCCTCAGCCTTCAGGTGTATATTATGTTTGACTGTTTCCTCATGTTTGAGGTATTAACATCATCCTTCAAATTCATTAAAACTAAATAAGGGAAATATTTTAACCTCAATGAATATTACTGTGAGTATAAAGAACAAGAATTCTTTGTACACACACACACACACACACACACACACACACGCAATCTGTTAGCTGAGCATCTGAGGCTCCATGAGCCAATGAGGAGTCTGTTGTGCTTTCTGTTCCAGCCCAGATGGCAGCGTTGGCTGACTCAGCGGTGGCTGGGGGTCCACTGTAAACGGTGCGATTAGTTGTTGCTAACAGTAGGAATGCTGAGCACTAAGAGCCAGGAGCTCAGAAACTGAGCAACTGAACTTCTAAGTGGTCTGAATGAAATAAATTCTCTAATAAGTGGAATGGGGTTTTTCATTTCTGCTCATGACTTACCACCATGAACTAATGAATAAATAAATGAAGCACAGATGATCAATGCGTTTGCAGCACCAGGTATACTCCCACACTTTGACCATATGCTCTGCTACTGCTCTTAACTGCCTTGCCTTGGGCAGATGTTCAGCATTTCAACAACTCTGGAACAATAAATAAACTACAACGGGGACAATCACAACCTGCAGGTGTGAAATCTGACATGTGGCTGGGTGGAGCTGGGCTGATGAATTACATTTCAAATAGAGTTTACTTCTATCATTTTTGTGTTCAAGACAATGATTTTCTGTAACATAATAACTGAAAACACGTACAATACAATGAGAAGCGTATATTAAGAAGCATGTCTGACGATTAACTGACTATAATAACTGTTTTAATTTTGTGTAAACTGCCATTCGCTTCCCAAAAATCTGATACAGAAACAAATGGGGCCAAATGTGCCAAAGGCAATCCTGCACTCTTGCAGGCTGACTTCAGCTGGCACCAACACCAAAGTTAATGTTGATGTATAAGAAAGCCTCATACTTCTTATTCAGCTAAAACCTTGATCAGATATTGCAGCATGCAGCCCTGGAACCAAATCTTGTGGGATTTCTCATTTAGTGTCACAAAGCATTATTCATAGCCAGACCCTCTTTAACTAAAATTCCTGTTTCAAGTGGTTTCATTTGGCATTTAAGATCAACAGAACTGTGAATATCACATTTCCTCTATCTGGCTGCAACGGTCTGAAAAAGCACATTTGAAGAAGAAGCTGGTAATGGCTACAGAGATCAGATTTCACCCAGTGTAGGGTAGCACCAACTTATTGTCTGGGCTGGACATTCTTTGTTCACCACCAAAACACTAAAAACACAACGTAGAGTAGGGATGCACCAATCCAACTTTTTCAGTTTAAATGTCAATGCCGATGCCTCGTGTATTGGTTGATACCCGATAATGATAAGATATCATTTGAGAATTTTCTCGGTTATCTTCATGGCCTTCACACTGTTATTTGGACATTTTTCCCGTCTCTGTAGACCATCTACCAACGTTATGTGTGTACTATCTCCTTTGGATCTGTTGGAACTGCTGGATTTCCTCATCCTCCTTTGCATGGTGCTTCCGCAGGTGCTTAATTGAATTTGTCATGTTGTATTTGGCAGTGTTACCACCACCCCCTGGCAAACATTCACTTTACAAGCACTACAAACTGCCATCCAGCTAGTTGGTGTAGTAGGGCTGAAATGCCTCCAAATCACAGACCCCTTACTTCGCTCCATGTTGCCTGTTTGTGTTAGCAACAACTCCACTCAACTCTCAGCATGCATAATGTAGCCCCTGTTGCAAAAAATTTAAAGGGAAAGTCTTTCAGATCGGTTGCTTTTACAGATCCCTGATCCATCTAAAATGTTGATATTCTTTCTTAATATCTGATTGGTGCAACTTTTATGTAAAGGGTAATGTATACCTGTGAAGTGTCTAAACACTACTCAGAATTTTACTAATTAATTATGCCCCTATTATTTCTCAAAACATATACTGTTTTTTTTTTTGTTGAGGTAAAACTTTGTAATGAGTTGATTTATTATGATGAAAAATTGATGTTAAACAGAACTGCAACAACTACACAACTAATCGATTCAAGGGTTTTACACAGAAGGGGTGATTTTTTTGTATGGATTCATATCATATCACTAATTTCATAAAGAATGTGAATGGTAGTTTTTTTTCATGAATGAATGAATAAATGAACAGCTGATCTGTTGAACGTTTCTAGCTGAAGTCTGTGACAAATAACACTTAAATGATAAAAAAAAAAAAAAAAAAAAAGAGCTTAAAGTGGCTATCATGATATTGAATATTCATATATGGCTTAGATTTGGATGCAAAAATACAGTGGTGTCATGGCTGGTTGTACTCACATTAGCCAAATACATGAAGTACTGTATATAGAGTTTGGAGGGTTGGGGTTGCTGTTTGATATCAAGACAAACCTCTACACCAAAGCTAAGATATTGAATTTACACTCAGTTGAAGAGAAGAAATGAGACATTCATACCCCCATCAAATCAGCCATGTTGCCATATTAGTTCACGCTCATCTACTCTTATGTCAAACACATGAATATTGTTGTTAACAAAAACTTTCAATGTACACATCGTCCCCTTACCTCTACTACAATGTGATCCTTATTTATCTTCATGCCCTTGGTATAAAATAAAGAACAAGATAATAATATAGTTTTTAATCACATTTTATTTTTGTCCAGTTCTAATACAAAAACAAGTTGGATTTTGTGCTGCGATGCTGTTGCCACTGGGTTATGAATGGAGGAAACTCAAACTTGACACATTCCGTTCAGCCAGTGTGAATAAATCAAACCAGTTTAAAGCTTCTACACTGGAGCAAACTGCCAAAACTGGAATTCATTACACGTCTAGCTTTTTGCCAGGCCACTGAGTAAAAACCTAACATATGTTTGGACATTTATTATACAACTGCTACAACAGAGACCTTCGTATTTATATCTGGTTTTACTCCTTATGTACCTGGTGTGGAAAGCTCCTGAGCAATTAATCAAAGATTCTTAGATTGCTCCAATGTTAGTAATTTTAGTATGCTTTAAAAAAAAAAAAAGTGCTTCTCAAATGTGACAGTTTGCAGAATGATTAGCCACTTTCTTTAGTCATTATGATATTTTCAAGCTTTAGAAAATTTATAGTAAATAATATAAATAAAGATGACACGCGACCCTAATGTGAAATCTTCAGCTTTGTGTGTAAATACATGCAGCACAATATTTAAAATTGGCAGTGCTCTTGTTGAAGCTTAGCAAAGCTTATCAAGTAAAAAAGAAACCGTGCAGTGCACGCACATAAGCTTACCTGTGCATTTGCTTGAGGCAACGTATAACAGCAAGTTCAAAACCACAATGTGAAAACATACGACTGTTTGAGAGGGTGTGAGATGCCATATCCTGTTTTTCTGTCACAGACACAAATACTTGGCTGTGAGAAAACTATGAATTGCAATCTAACAGCTACTGGCCCACCAGGACGATGGCTGAGCAGAGTTTCACACACAAACATGATGCATTCATACTCTGCCAAAACACATTTGTTAAGTTTGACATGTCTTTTGCTCTTTTCAGTGTTCTCCCATTTGCTGCACCCCATCACATCAGCACAGCGTGTGAACCGTTTACATGGTTCATAAGGACTACACAAAACCCAACACTGATGGATTAGGCAGCTTACATTAAATCTACACACTTAAAGAAAAAGATTAACAGGTGGATATTATGGGTATCAGTAAACCCAGCCTGAAAGGGCACAAGGGCTCTCTGGTCACAAGAGACGTAGGTTAATGTATAAAATGTATCATAGTGCTATGTAGAGGTCTTTGGAATACAACATATGGTCAAAGCTTCAAACTATGATCTCTGTGCAAATAGTGTACAGAACAAGATTTACACCCGAGTGTGAAACAACTGCAAGATCATACATCATACTCTTTACATGGTTACTGCTTATAGTAATGACATTTTCCCCCCTATATTAAGCCCTGTATGCTCTCACATTGGATAGTACTGAATGCTATATGGAACAAAGGTACGTTAGGCCATGCAAAGAACATGCAAAGTATTTCAGTCTCTTCCAACACAGATCAGGTTCATCCACAACAGCCATTGTGCAGCATGTTTAAGACACATAATTCAACTAGCATTCCAGAAATGCTGCAATTACAGCCTGGCATACCAAGTGAAACAAAACGCATAGGCACACACACACACACACACACACACACACACACACACACACACACACTGCTGTTGAGAAGTGCAGCTGTTGCTGTACGTCCAATTCAACAAAAGAGTGCCATTACAGACCGAGAACCACGATAAAGCACATTCCTTTAACAAATTACAGCAATGTGTTGCTAATGTGAGCCTGCAGCATATATGTGACTCATTTACAAGTCCTGAACAATTAAACATACCATACCACTGGCAAGTGTAGTGAAGTGCGCCAATGTAGCTGTGCCTCAAACTGCACCAACCATCTCAACTAGCCAGTTTCTTCACCATGACTCATTTCTGAAACAATCAGAACCAACCACAATACTGCAAGAAAGCATCCCCACAACGGTTTAGTGTTTACCTCCACCTCAGCTGTGCAAGTATTTTACTAGTTGCAGTCAAGTGTTGCTGATTCTGAAGGTACAACAGTTATGTTTGGAAAAAAAAAAAAAACTAAATATGGGAACATGTAGAGTCACACATTGGCCAAAATAAGAAAACTAAAGGACAAAAAACGAAATTCTTCTAGTTAAACAGGTAGAGAAACCCACACATTACAGAAAAATAGTTATTTTACTCCAACCACCTGTCTGCAGATGTCCAGTATTTTAATGACAGGACTGTGTCTGCAGGGATTACTGATCACAGTAGTTATTCAACAGTTATAACTTTAAAGAAACTGGCTTTTTAGAGGGCACTTCTTCGTTTACTCATGCGACGGACAATAGACTGTGAGTATACCATTCAGTATAGTACCAACGTGGACATTCAGATCAAATGTGGCTAGTACTTGCGAGCTAATTCTTCTGGCTAACGAACACGTATGTTAGCCTGACTGATGCCAGGCAAACCCCGCATAGGCTAGTACGTCAAGCAAAGTGAGTATGGGTCTAAAAATGGTACAAACGCGCGTAAAAAGTTGTCTTGTTACACGTAGACAATGACGTAACGCCACCATATAACTTCTTTTAACGCTGAAACAGAGGTAGTGTTAGCTAGCAGGTTAGCGCTTCCTCCCCGGCATCTCCTCCATGTGAACTGCTTTGACAGTCCCTGATTTGACTGGGATACACACTCTGGCACCGAACCAAGTCCAGCAAAACCAAGTTTGTGACCACGAAACACGAGAAAGAGTCGGTTCAACTGGTAAACTTACCGGTATTCCTCTTGTAGGAGTACTTTTAAGACGGTAAAAGCCGCAGTCTCGGTAGGAGCAGTACTTTTACCGACCTTGGCAGCTCTAACTGTCCCCGGCAGCTACAGACAACAACACTCGGAGAACATACCCCTCCCTTCAGCGGCCGCACAAACCTGAGGGGCGGGAGGGGAGTCTTAGCCCCGCCTCTTCACATTTTTAATTGGTTGATAATAGGGACAGTGCAAAATGAGCCAATTAAATGCAGTATTGTTTTTTCTTTGACCAATAGCTGCGCAGTAAGTTATTTCTTATCTGCAGGGTTTGGGGCAAAGATTTCTACGGTTGAAATGGAGATGAACTTTATGAAGTACAGTGCGTGTGAAAAAAAAACAAACAAAAAAAACAACAAAAAACAAGTTGCGTTGATGAATGCATTCTACATTGACCGACTTATAAGCCGAACACAATGCACTTAATTACAATTTGAATTTTATTTAAGTATTTTTATTTATTTATTTATTTAATTTATTTTTACTTGACACTTCTTCTGACCTACATCACAAAGGGAAGTATTGTATTTGTTTTAACACTACACTCATTATACATGAATTGCAGTACTATACTATTCTATTTCTACATAATACGTAAGCTTTCTCTGGTATGATGAAGATCTACATTAAAAATATGTAGCACATATTAAAGACAGAATGATACAATACATGAGAAATAAGAAAACAACACTTCAAAGAGGCCATTTTGCTTAATGTGTACTTTCACTTTTGATGCTCTAAAATATATTCTCTGATTCTTCTGTGCTCTAACTTATGTAACATTTTGAATCCGGGGCTTTTACTTGTATTGGAGTACACTACATAATTACATGCTTATTTTATAACATGTCCAAAGTCCCAATTTACTGGATTTCTTACCATAGCAGATTAGCTGCTTGTAAAGGCTGGTCTAAGTCAGTGTGAAGACTGATGGATGAAGTCAAAGGCATGTTCAAACATTAGAGGGTCTAAAGAATGGGGACTTGGATATTTGGCCCTGAGGGGCTGCAATGCAAAGAAAAGAAAACACCCAAAAACGTTGAAAATGTGAAGGCTCTGCAAAGAAAACATTAAGTCTGAGTTGGAGCCTTAGGTCTGTGACAGTGGGTGAGTGGGTGAGCTCTGTGATGTCAGCTGTGTGGTACAGAACAGTGTAAATATATCTCCAGAGGGTGAAAAGGGCCAGCAGGTTAGATGATGGGAGGTCTACATTTTATACTGCCCACATTTCCACTACCACAACCACCGGTTATCAGCGTCATTTACAGTAACTTAACACACTGCTACACCTCAGAAAACCACTCAGTAATTTTACTTATCACTCTGCCCTGCTATTCTATATAGTGTAATTATCAACTGCTGTGTTTTATCATGTAATTATGATACATTTCTCAAAATAGGTCAGGAAAAGTCAGCAGCAAAAGAAACTCTTCTTTTACCATCACATGAGTAAAAGCCTTTGAAAATATACATAAAACTGTAATGCTTCTCATCCAGTTGTAATTCTAATTTCATGTGTAAAGACTAGTCCTTTCGAAAAGCAAAGCTGTAAGGGGATTGCTGTCATTTTTCTGCTGTCTTTTGAAGGATCCTTAAAGGCCTCTTACCTGCCTGAGGCAGACATGAGGCTGTAAAACACAGGGGGGGAAAAATACTCTACTTTATTACTTTATTAGTTTTCCTCAGCATACTTGTAGAAAACCAGACATCTAACCCTGTTGTGTGAAAGTGACATCTGGTGGTGATGTCTCCACTGTGCAGTCATAAGAGTGATGATTGTTGTCTCCTCCATTGCTCTGGTCATCTCCCCTTTTGTAGTGTTTTTTTTTTTTTTTTTTTTTTTTACCCCTCATCAAAACATCTGGCCACTCTTCCTCTCCTTTGTTTCCTGCCTTTGGTCCTGTCTTCACCCATACGCACCTGCTCTCATTTATCTAGTACCACGCACATTCTCTTTTCTCCCTGTCGGTAAATAATTGACATGTCTAAATTTCCCATTAGGTAATTAAAGTCTTGAATTCTGTCAACAATGATTTTCTGTCAACAATGAATTTCAATGGTGGCATAAATCTACACAATGTTTCCTGTATTTGAAACAGGTTCTATAAATGAGGAAGCGTTGATTCTACTTCCCTAGACCAGTAAAAGTGGGAAAAGTACAAGCTCTGAAATGTAAAAATAACAAGTAGAAATTTGAAGGATATCATCATTTTAAGTTGCTTTTGTTTTAATCTTCTGTGTCATTTCCATCTTGTTCCATTTTCAGTCTTTCACATTCATTTCATTTTGTTACCTTTTTTGGTCTTGTATTTTTTGGAATAATAAATGAGATTGTATTAATTATATTGATTTTGATTTAATGATTTGAAAGTCAGTGCCTTGTCTTCAGCTGCCGGAGCTCTAATAAGCTCCAACATCCCAACAACTCTCTTGAGGATTAAGCAGTTCAGAAAAATTAATGAAGTCAATGTGTGAAAATCAAAATAAACAAAATAAGCAGGTTCAGTTTTAGCATTTTATTTACTGACTGGTCTCATGGGATTTTCACCAAGCGACACATCAAATCATCATGTCTGTGTTGTTGCTCCAGCCATTTAAACTAAAATCTATCTTAATATTGTGAAGGTGCAAAAAAATATCCAAAGTTAAAAAAAAAAAAAAAAATCTTCATACTTTCTACCAGATTTGAAATAGTTTTGATTAGACAGCAAAATCAAAACTCAAGGAAATCAGATACTAGGAAAGTCAACTGAAGCCCTTAAGTGTATTGTATTTGTTGTTTACCACCCGTGGTGACGACCTAAATTTGGGTTTCTTTCATCTAGAGTTTCTGCATTTTAGTTTTAGGCGTTTTCTTGGCTGACTCAGTCTTAATTAACTCAAGTGGTAGAGGGTTTTTTTGGGTTTTTTTTTTCCTTTTCCTTACAAAAGGAGAAGAACAAAATTATTATTATAATATTATTCGCTCAATTCTTATATTCTGTAGTACTAACATTTTGTCAATATTCTTACACTCCTAATTTCTTTGTACACACAATTGCAATAAATTGTATTGTACTGTATTGTATTGTATTGTATTGTATTGTATTCTATTCTATTCTATTCTTTGTGCTTGCCAATAATCCGGATGACTTCCCTGTGAATAATGATCGCTTCAGGTTCAGTCTTCTCCTTCCTAAAATCAATAATCAGATATTTAGTCTGTGTCACATTCAGGTCAAGGAGGTTCTCACCGAACGTCTGCACAAATGTTGTCAGAGCAGGGCCATGACTTCACTGTGAACCCTTAAGACGTGGTAGCCTGCAGTATCATCACAGAACTTCACCAGGTATCTGTCCTGTTGAACAGACTTACAGCCACCTGTGGACATTATAAAGAGGAGGGGTCAAAGTACACAGCCCTGAGGAGACCCAGGATTGGAGGTGTTAAAATCAGTCATAAAACCATTAATAATTTAACTAATTTGGATCAACCATAAGGACTGTCTGAGCACAGGCCCTTCACCTTCAGCACTGCCTAGCAGGTGACCCCATCATATTTATTATCTCATTTAATATAATATAATAATCCTCTGTCTCTATAATGTGTTTCATCCTGGTGATCATGGCTTTTTATTATTCTGAAGCCTTTTCTTATATAGTAGTTCTGAAATATTTTGTGTAAACGCAACTGACTTTTTCTTGACTTTCTTCCACATGTGGTTTACAGGTGACCCTATGCAACCACATGGCCCCCAGACCTCATCCTCTGCACAACAGGTGCCCCCC
>JAPSES010074381.1:0-10466 GCA_029822895.1 Maxillicosta whitleyi
CTTTATAAATCACTTGGCTCATATTGGGGGGGTGGGCATATCATCTAGCACATCATTGCCACCCACCCCCTGTTGGCAAATTCGATTTCGGGGTGGGGGGGGGTGGGGGCAGTTAATCAATGATAAGGTAAGGGGAGCTCAATTTCACTTTCTCAGGGTTATCTCCAGCTGTCTGACCCACCACCCTCCCCCTCATATAGAGTTACAGTTACAGTGTCACAGATGGATTCGGGCATGGGGGGGGGGGGTCCATTTTCCCACAGCTAAGTGTATCACACTTTATGTCTCATGTCACTCAGTCCAAACGTTAAACCATGCTTTGACTATTACATTTCTAACAGTGACAGTAGGTATGAGTGTTTAACCGCTAGCTCCTTCAACAGTTAGCTTGTTAGCTAAAAGGGGCCATTTCAGTTCAAAGTAACGTAGTCACCATTGAAAAACAACCAGGAGCCAGACTACGTTAGACTTACGTTATTTCGACTTTACGACGCCAAAGTCTCGTCCGCCATTACTGTGCATACGTACTGTATACTGTATGTACAGTATCTTATTTTTGTAATTTCTCAAATCGAATCGCGATTAATCCTTATGAATTGAAATGGAACTGATGAAGGAAATTGTCAATGATACCCAGCTTCTACTCACATTCCATAAGTTCTACTCATATAAACAACAAATGCATGACGTATTATAATTAACCATGTAGTTCTTTTAATTCGAAATATCCGTATAAACAGCACATTTCTCATGAAGGCTTCAGGTGCTCTAAATTAATGCAAAGTAACAATAATGCTCGTTTATGTTGGTCATGGAAACACAAATGACTCAAATTACCATCAAAGAACCGTGTAGAATTTCAATCTTGAAAGGCTCCTGGTGTGATTATATAATACACAAAATAAGACAGAGAATCATCTGTACTAAGCTCCATCATTCCCACTAATCTGAGAGATAGCGGGACTGGAAACCGGACCGGACCCAGCTGTCTCCACTTCCTGCGGTGTCATTTCCATTCCCCTGGCGGCTCCTGACCGACTCCGACGACTCGGCGCGGCGCGGCGGGCGAACGGGAGGATATAACAGAATTAAAGCAGAGGATTACGCTGATCTTTTTTAATAAATGCAGTAATCTCGGTAGAGTTTAGCCTTAGTCTCAAAAGAAAAGTGATGCCGTGGAGGAAGAATCCAGCGGGGGAGGGGGGGGGGTGCACACAGGGAGGTGGTGCTGTGGGTTGAAGTCATGATTTCTTTCAGCTTTTTCCGTTTTGGGGTCGCCACAGCGAATCACCTTCGCATTTTTATTTGGCAGGTTTTTGTTTTTTTTACATCGGATTGCCCTTCCTGACACGACCAGGCTTGGAACCGGCACAATGAGGCTTGTGGCTATTGGGATGAATAGCGTAAAGAACCTTTCCCAAGGGATCACCTGGGTCTCGAATTGGCTACCTTCCGCACTAAAGTCAGTGGCGTTAACCACTGAGCTACACAGTCACTTGGTGCTATGGGTGGAAGTGCGTTTTTTTTTTTTTGTATATGTGTATTACTTGAACTTCAAGAGCACATTAAACAGGCACCTTCTAAACAACCCAACATTCAACTAGCTTAATTCTGTTAGATCGTCTTATTTATGTTACTTTAGTTCCATATTTCCTTGTTTTGAATCACTTCATTGTTTAGTTTCTTTGTTCAATAGTTTCCTTTGCGTTACCTTAGTTGCTATCGTTTTGTTTTTTAATAATTTAATCGTCACTAATTTATGATTCGTTATCATTTCCTTCTCATTTGCGTTCCTTGTCATTTCAAGTATTTCAGTTATATTGTAATTATAATTTGTTCAGGGTTCTAGCTAGCGCAAAGTACCGTCACGGCCCGCTACGACTCAAATTTTCTACTGCTACGTAAAATTTCGAATACAGTGTAATGCCCCTCCCACCACCACACCCAATGATCACTGCACGTACCGATAATGATCAAGCCCCCCCCCCCATGTCACCTGGCAGCCCGCTGTTCTCCCTTCTCCCAGTTACTCTAAAATAAAATCTTAACTAGAACCCTGTTGTTCTACTTTAAGGAGGAGGGCCTGTATAAGTATAAGTACAGGCTTCTCCCTTCTCCTGCACAGTGTTTTTTTTTTTTTTACTTCACTTTTGTACTTTGTATTTCGGGCTAAATAAATAAATAATAAATAAATAAATAAGAGGAGGAAACTGGAGGCTGAAGCACAGATGGTGTAGGAAGAATGAAGAGATTGTTATCCTCTGCGCCGCTTCTACTTCATAAGAAAAGTCGAACAAACCGACATCTGGTACGCATTTGCTGTAGGACAGGCTGTATGTGTGTGTGCACGAGGGAGGGAAATCTGGGAAACGCTTGACATAATTCTAGAAAGTATGTTTCATGGTTGTATCGTTGTGTAGGGAATTTACCGCTTATATACAGTCGAGGAAAAAATTATTAGACCACCCCTCGTTTTTATTCCATTTCCTGTTCATTTTAACAGCAGTGGAGGAAGTACTGAAGTTTAGTACTGAAGTGAAAGTACCAATACCCTGCAAAATATAAGTAAAAGTACTCAGTATTTCCTTTAAAATGTCCTTTAAAGTCTAAAAATCCAAGTACTCACACAATCATTATGATACAGAATGTAGACATACTTAAAAACACCTTTGCGTTGCGTTTCGTCAACTAAAACAGTACCTGTACTCCGTGTGTCGGTGTTTTTATAACCTTGGTCGGTTTAACTGGAAGTATTTTCGTTGTTCTAAAATATGTGCAATGACAATAAAAGACATTCAGTTCAGTTCAATTCGCTTCATTATGTGGCACAACGTGTCCCAGTGAATGTCTCCTCCAATCCAAAGCAAAGGTGGTGCAGTTTTTGGCCACGCTGCCGATTATTCAACACTCAGGCTTTACATCCCTGCTTCACGTGTTTTGTTTTATACCAGTACACACACACACACACACACACACACACACACACTCTTCTCATTCCGCAGGCTACTTGGCAGAAGCATTATCTGCCCACGTGCCATAAATCAAAGCTGATCGAAGACCGTCGTACGCCCATTCTCTCTCTCAACAATTTGCCCATCGCCTACAGAACATGGCAGCAGCTTTTCTGTCCATCTTCCTCGAATCAAAAATCTAATAACTGTCTCTACAAAGTATCCTTTTCCATTTTTTTTCTTGAGTTGCACCGTCATGAACATCCAGTAAGTTATTACCGCACTAAATCCACTAGGGGTGGGTATCACCAACAACCTCACGATACGATACATATCCCGATACAGGGGTCACGATACGATACATATTGCAATATATGTGCATTCTGGTACATGGTATTCAACGTGATATGCATCCCGATATTTTAGGCCTATATATATAGATATAGATATCGCATCAAAGAGTCGATCCAATAATGAAGTTGTTTACGAGTAAAGTCCTTACATTTGTGTGTTTTTTCATCACTGCTGCACGTTTTGTCTGTTTACTTCCATGTTTCCAATGATCCAAACAGAATTACATCAAACTACCACCCCTTCGTTCGTACTGCGGTCCTATGTGAGGCCTGTACACTCATCCTTAGCCCCTCCCCTCTGTCTAATGGAGAATCAGGACAACACTAGCCCTTCACGTGAACACGCAAAACGGAGGGGTAGGGGTAGCCTCACTAACAGTGTGCACTAAGGGTTGTGTCAAAAATAGCACATCTGCATCCAGTTAGCACGCTTCCTGCAGTGAATATGCAACAGGCAAAGTAGATTTATCAAACCTGAACGCAGTTTAGCTCATAGAAAGTGTGTCGATATTAACACGCGTCAAAGGAAAGGTGTGTTTGTATGTGTAAATGCACACACGGCTGCGGCTACTGTCACAAGGACACATCGAAACAACGCAGAGAAGACATTTTTCATTCTCATGTGAAAATGTACGGAATGATGGAAGAAAAAAAAATAATTGTGGCACATGCCCCCCCCCCCCACACACACACACATTTTACAGGACTCTTTTAGGCTATTTTTCCACTTGATCTGATGATTGTGGGTAAAAATACGCACCATTAGGCTACAGTGTGATGAAATGATGTCCACCTGACAGTCATTCAATCTAACATCCTGATTTAGACCTTCCAAATGCCTATAAAATCTCTGTGAATTACTGTATAGTGTTAAAAAAAAAAAAAAAAAAAACATGCTTCTACACTCACTAAGGCACAGGATTAGCCCCATATTTAATGTTTGCAGAAATGACCAAAAATAGTGACTTGCCCGATAAAGGGTTAAAGGCATAAAATGCGGGATTTTCTTATAAAAATACATGGAAAAATAGATTCATATAGGGATGCTCTAATTCCGTTCATTGGCCACCTGAAATGTGCTGTGGTGTGTTTTCCTGCTCAGACACAGTTTGTGCGAATAAAAATAAACACATTCAAAACCATTAGAGCTCCTTTATTCACTTGCATAATTTAACCAACTTTCACCTCTGGTTCTGTCATGATTGCTGGGTATTTTACTCGCAGCACTTACACAGAATAAAAGCAGTGGTGCATGTAGAAATATGTATTAAAGTGATATTTAAAGGTGTAATGTGCAGGATTTTCCTATAGAACCATCATTAGATCGATGTAATGATCATCTGGTTCTTTTCAGTCGTCACTTACAGCCCAGTAGGAATGTGCTGTGGCGTGTTTACCTGCACAGACACACTTCTCTTCCTTGTGTTTTTTTTTTTTTTATTTCCCTCTTGTTTTGCTGTGTTTGGGATGTTTATGGGTATAGACCTTTGGGCAGTGTATGTAGCCCCCAGTCAATAACAGCGCCACGCAGAATTTGCCGCAGGGACACTATAAAACTGCAGAAACATTTGTTCCACAGCTGAAGTCTTTCTCCTCGGCTGGTCTGTGTGTCTGCAGATCCAACAGGACTGAGCAACAGAAACCTCTGTTAGGCTTTGGCCACATTCACTCAGAACCTTCACGTATGGTCGTGCATAGTATTTGTGCTTCAGATCAGATGTTAAACAATCATGAAAAATGTTTTGTTTCTCAGTCCCAAGAGGGGAAATGGCGTTAAATGGTAGCTATTGAACTTCTAATCGGGACAAATTAATGCCACGTTTCCACTCTGGTAACGGCTCGACTCGACTTTACTCAGCCTTTTTGCATTTCCATTATGAAAAGGCACCCGTAATCTGGTATCCAGTGCTAGTTTTTTGTTAGCACCTCCGCTGAGGTTCCAAAATTGGGGGAACCGATACTAGGAGTAACGTGTTATAAACGTAATAGATTACTTTTTACCGTACTGCAGTGGTGTAAGGCATTACTAATCCATTTTCAGTCATTATGTAGCACTACACTATGACACTTTTTGCCCAAAATGTGATTGCTTTAAAAAAAAAAAAATCACCAAGACCGTGAGACTTTCAGGAATCAAAAATGTGTCTGTAAAGTTCTACTTCCTGTTGGTGTTCAGCCAATGGGTGAAGACGACAGAACACAGTCCACTGTCCACATGGACGTGCGCTCATTACTAACACTAACCTGCTTTAAGAAGCTAGTTAGCATTAGCATGATCCTGTGATCAGCAATGATGAGGTAAGCTAACGTTTGTAGGACTAGTTAGAATTCTTTATCGATTCTGCCGTTGTCGTCGGAGCCACACCCCCTGTTTGAACATGGAAAACGTTGAAAAAAATGCCAGTGTTCCTGCTGGGATTCTAACATCGTAGCGTAGACTGTAGCGTTACTTACTAATTTATCTGTGTATATGTACTTCAAGGTGCACATTTATGCATCCTGAGGCTCTATCTGTTGTTTTTTTTTTGTTTAACGCATGCACCATTTATGGGTTTGTATGTAACTTAAAACTAATACAGGTGTCATGTCACGCGTCAGTTTTAAAACAGTAATACTGTAAAGTAAGGAATTACCTTTAAATGACAGTAATAAGTAATCTGTAATAGATTACAGTTTGGAAGTAACTTGCACAACACTGCCTGTTTATTTAACCTCACATTCAGGGACAATGTGTGAATCACAGCCGCTTTGGTCCATCAGCCTTAATGTTTTTTACAACTATATATAAAGTTTTTTCATTCATTTTCTGAAGCATTCATAGGACTGGATTGGAATTATACAAACAAACATTTTCTCACATCTGTCCTAATTTTTTATTTTTTATTTATAAAAATTACTTTTTTAACGAAATGATCAAATACTCAATTTCTGCTTAAGTTTTTTTGTGTTTCCTGAAATATCTGAAAAATCATTATTACATTACATTATATTTGGCTGTTGCTTTTATGCAAAGCGACTTACAAGGTATGTATAGCATAAAGGGCCTTGCTCAAGGGCCCACCTGGGATTCGAACTGGCAACCAAAGTCCGCGGTGTTAACCACTAAGCTATCCAGTCCAGAAAAAAAAAAGACTTGGGCTTTAATTTTTTTTGGACGGTGATGATATATCTGTACTGGTAATAGTATTTTTTTAATGCCACAAACACATGGTTTATATTCATGTCGCCGTAGCCATTCCATAAACAAAGCCACAGTGCAGGTTATGCTTCTGTTGAACCCTTTATAAAATATACACAACGCTGCTCCCTGCATCATGTGGTTTTATAGAACAACTTAAAGCACAGCTTTGTTGGATACGTATCCATCATTCATGTGCTCCTGCGGGCTGTTAGAACTTAGATAACCTGAAGCTTCCTCTACTACACACTCCTATTTTTTTCCCTTTTTTTTTTTTTTTTTTTACGTGTGCACACACAAATCTATACTTATAAAAAAAACACCCGTGCGCACGCACATACATATTAAAAAAAAGCAGATCCTTTAGGGGCCTTTGATTTATCATGGCACACGCTGTCACCTTATATCTCTGTAGAACCTGGCCGTTGCCTTGGAAACGGTTCTCACATCATTTCATGGTAAGTTTTCTTTCCTGCACATTCATGAGCGTATGCAGGCGCGTACAGATATGCACAGGTTAAAACAGCTGCACGGCCCAGAAGTGACTAGGGATGTGATCTGATCTGCTCACATTGTGTTGGATGATGCCCTTTTGGCGAACATCTCCAGAGACAGATGGGGTGTTATTGTTAGCGAGCCTGTAGTTAAAACCTGCGTGTGTGTGTGTCTGTGAGTGTGTGTGTGTGTGTGTGTGTGTGTATGTATGTGTGTGTGTGTGCGCGCGCGCGCGCGCGCCTGTCTTCCTGGACAGTATCCCAGAGATGAGATCTGTGTTTGATGTCTAGTTGGGAGGAGCAGAGGGAGCATGCTGAGCACCATATGACACTTCCCCAGACTGAGGTGGAAAACAGAGAGAGAGAGAGAGTGACAAAGACAAAGAGGTGGAGAGAGAGAGAGAGACGAAGGGGCGATTTTCCTTCTTGGCTCATCCTTGCACTATTTTTGCCAGTGTGTCTGTCTGTTTCTTACACATAAACGATGACTGAGATCTGAAAATGGACAGACGACAAGAGAGGAGATTATAGTGTATATTTCAACTCGTGATAGGGGTGTGTTCAAAGTATCGATACGGGGATATTTCATCGCGGGCCTCTTCCTGATACAGAGGTGTCAGTATTGATATTTCACATGCGACAAATAGTTACCTCCAGCAAGGAGGTTATGTTTTCACCCGCGTCTATTGGTTTGTTTGTTTGTTTGTTTGTTAGCAGGATTGCGCAAAAACTACTGACCCGATTTCCATCAAATTTGGTGGAGGGGTAGAGTGTGGGGCTGGGAAGAACCCATTAACTTTTGAGGGAGATACGGAAGAAATCCTGGATTCTGGATCACTTTGAAATTTTCATTAACATTGGGGTCAATGGGGCCAAAAATGTTGCTTCTCAGTGTCTGGGTTAATTATTGACCAAACCTAATAAAATGTTCAGGAAATGTTCACTCTGAGACAAGGAACAGATGATTACATTTTGGAGGTGATCCGGATCACAAGTTGTTGGCTATACCCACCCCTAGTGGATTTAGTGCAGTTCTTACTTACTGGATGTTCATGACGATGCAATTATAGAAAAAAAATGGAAAATGATACTTTGTAGAGACAGTTTTAGAGACATAAAACAGACGAAAATAGGTGGGTTTAGTAACCAGGGTGACATTAAAGATAGTATATATATATATATATATACGCTAAAGAACTTACTCTGAGTTTCTGTAAAATATTATAAACAAAGACTTCTGATTGTATTTACACATGTCAGGGCGAAGTGATTTAAGCAAAACAGTGATTGAAGTGAAACAGTGATGTAAGTGAAACAGGGATTTAAGTGAAACAGGGATTTAAGTGAAACAGGGATTTAAGTGAAACAGGGATTTAAGTGAAACAGTGATTTAAGTGAAACAGGGATTTAAGTGAAACAGGGATTTAAATGAAACAGTGATTTAAGTGAAAGGGATTTAAGTGAAACAGTGATTTAAGGGAAACGGTGATTTAAGTGAAACGGTGATTTAAGTGAAACAGGGATTTAAGTGAAACGGTGATTTAAAGGAAATGGTGATTTAAGTGAAACAGGGATTTAAGGGAAACTGTGATTTAAGTGATTTTACGATGGTTTAATAGTTGGTGTAGTCCAAATACATAAGGCACTCAGATGTTTTACAGTCTCATTGGATCAGTCCTAATGTGATAACGACTGAAACAGACCCCCCCCCCCTCCCTCTCCCCACTCAGTTGTACAATCTGATGGGCAGGGGGACAGAACAGTAATAGTAGTGGTACGTGCTGTTTTTGTAACCACACACAGGTAGTTGAAGTGCATGAGGAACGCTACCGAAATGAGCTTCTGCTACAAAAACAAACCATAGGCTTTTAGGTGACACACACATACGCATACACACACACACACACACACACACACACACAGAGTACCATTACGCTGCAGCAGGTATTTATGGTCCGTGTGAGTGCATGTGTCGGTGGATGGGCTGTGGAGGTGTGCGGAGCGTATGGGGGAGAAGGCTTCCCGTTTCAGAGGTCAATGCACTCATTCATATCAGCTGGAAGGGAGGCTGAGAACTTCATGGAATGTTCCAGACAAGACGACCACGTCTGAGAGGAGTATTGTCCCGTCAAGACCCTGGACTCCACAGTTTGACACTGACTTTTCCCCTTCCAGTGGGCGTCTTTGTGTGATAGGGGTTGGGACGCACAACAGAGCCTCTGTTTATTCAGGCGGGAACTTAAAGTGACGTGAATGGCTTCTGTTTCTTTATCGGGTTTAGAGCAGAAGTTGTACTAGATCTGCAGCTGAAACTCAGGTCTAAGTCCAGGGATTCACATGTGACGAGTCAAACCAGTGGCTGATTGATGATCTGAAAGGTCTCTTTGTGCTTTGGCTGTAATTGGGCCCAGATTCCATCCCCGTGGTGTTTTCTTTGGTCAGTCTCCGATACTTATCTCGCGTTGAGCAATCAGCGCGGCGTGGCTGCACAGCTGATTACTTACTCCGGGGTGGCTGGTGTTTTTTTTTTTTTTTTTTGCACAACAACTGATGCAATGTCGCTGTTGAAATGTGATCTTAAAGCGCAGGAAATCGAACAGGTTTTAACGTCAAAACACGTTTGTTTTCCTACTTTGATTTACATTCCTGGATTTATTACACACACATTATCCGACTCCTGTGAGAAACGATGCAGAAATACGGTTTTACTTTTAGTTTTCTGTCGCTAAACGCAGTGAATAATATCAGCTATGGCAAGTTTACTGATTAAAGATAAGCTCCCGCAACCTTACTGTCAATATTTATATTTTAAAGTCACCTTTAACCCTCAAAAACCTAGAACTATTTTTGTGACGACTTCCAATTTGTATAAAACAACTGATTCCAGGCACAACAAGCCCCGCCCCTCACATGTATTGTAGCTTATTTTAGTATCGACCCAGCTGATGTCATCATGTCTATGCCTGTGCTGATGTCAGCATATCTGTTGCCTCTATATAAGTGTCAAGTTTGAAGTCAATTATAATGTTTAGGGATATTTTGAATTTTGCCCATTATAAGTAAATGGGAGAGAAAAATATTTCAAAAATTCATGAAAATTTTTAACTTTGACCTACTTTTGCCAAAATGTATTCACATCTATTCTATGTCACTTTCAATCCATAAACACAATTTGGTATGAATTCAACCAATAGTTTTGCTGTTACAGACATTTTAAGTTTCACCCATTATAAGTAAACGGAGAAAAAAAATATTTTAAAAATTCATAAAAAATGTGAACTTTGACCTACTTTTCCCAAAATATAAAGACATCTATTCTGTGTCACTGGCAATCTATAAACCCAATTTGGTATGAATTCAACCAATAGTTTTGCTGATATGGATATTTAAATTTTCACCCATTATAAGTAAATGATCACTGTCTGGATCCAGGAATTTTTTTAAGGATTCTCTATTAGTTATCATTGGCATTGCTGTGGTAATAATAACA
>JAPSES010074382.1:0-10465 GCA_029822895.1 Maxillicosta whitleyi
AGTCAGTGTGGATGCACGACACTGATGATGGGGATACCATAGAGATTCATGTCAAAAATCCTGAACTATCCCTTTAAATACAGAGCCTGATTATCAGGAAATGCAGTGTGATTGGCTGAGTGCAGGATCAGGGACAGGTGGGACAGATTAGAGGAGAGCATGAGGCAGAGTGGCAGGTGAAAACAATCAGAGCTCGTTACCAGGCAGCGAGTGAGCTCATGACAAAAACAAAAATCACATAAAATCCAAAAAAAAATAATGTGGAAAAAGTAGCACAAAATGACACAAATCCATCCTAAAAAAATGATGTTAAAAAAAACCCAATACAAAAATTACATTAAACTTAAAATAATAATAATAAAATAAGTAATAATGTAAAAGGTTAGGCTATACAAAACATGACAAAACATATGAATGAAATCTAAAAAAAAAATGTAACAAAAGCAACAGAAAAATTATATAAAGTCAAATAGCCATGAAAAAAAAGTAACAAAATGACATAAAATTTAAAAAAATAATAATGTTACAATAGAAAATGCAACAGAAAAATGACAAAGCACAAAAAAAAGATGGGAAAAAAATTACAACAAATCATGCATTTGTGATTCAATGGAAAAACCTTCTGTTTTTTTTCCCGATATTTTGTAAATATCAGTAAAGTTTTACACATAAGCGGAAAAACAACTAATGATGTGACCACATTTATATTTATTTATTTTTCTTTATTTATGTAGAATCTCAGGCTGAAACATTTGTGAATCTCTGTTTTAACATGTAATATATAACAAAAAGAGCCAACTTTGGTGTGGAAGGTTGCCAGTTTGAATCCCAGGTGGACCCTTAGGCAAGGCACTTTATGCTATACATGCCTATATAGTATATAGGTACAAGGTATATAGTATATACCTTGTAAGTCACTTTGGATAAAAACATCATGCAGCCAAATGTAATGTAATGTAAATGTGCTCATTGGAAGAAAAACACTAAAGGAAAGTTTGACCTGTTCTTCATCCTCCTCATCCTCTTCCTCATGTTTCAGACGGGTCTCCAGGGAATCCCAGAGTCGTGGAGGTCCAGGACGTTCAGATACCCTGTGCTGCTGGAGCTGGTCCAGGACCTGGTTAAACAGAGGCGTTAATTCCAGGACGCGCTGGTTTCCTGGTGTTTCCAGTTTCTACAGATCCAGTTTCTCCGCTTCGACACGAGCGTCCATGATGGTTTCGTTCTAAAGTCCTGCACTGAACGGAACTGGATTCTATCTGCTCTGTCCGAGCCTGAGAAACCATCTGCACGAAAGTATTGAATTCAGGTGTTTGTTTTCTAACAGTGGTCTAAGATACCAAACAATAATAATAATAATAATAGGCTAATAATAATAATAATAATTAACTTCACATAGATTAAAATGTAAAATACAATTTTAAGACTGAAATGAAATAAGAAATACATTAAGATTTGATTATAGATTTAATTTATTTTTTATATATAATATTTTAGTTTTATTTATTTTATTATTTCATTTGATTTACACGTGTAATTTTATTTCTTATAAATAAATATAATAATATACATAAATATATACATACATATAATATACATATAATAAAATTACATTTACACAAATTTGCATAAGACGCAATAGTAAGTGACTATACATAAATTATAATATTTCAATACAATTAAAATAAAACAATAATGATAAATGTCATGTACTTTGTACAATGTATAACTGTGCATGTGACAAATAAAAGCTCATCTTATCATATCTCTAAATAAAGAGCATTTATCACCGACGTGCTGTGGTGTCTGAGCTTCTTTCCTCCAGAGCTGAACATGCTTCTTCCACTGATGAGAAAATAATTCAGCCCCAGAAAGCTTCATTTTCCCCAAAGCGAAAGACCAGAAGCTCAGATTTACTACTGCAACAATAGCCCCCCCCCCCGCCTCCGAGGGGCCTCTCTGTGTTCGTAAAAGTGCTGATGTCCATATTTGACTCTTTAAGACGTTCACAGGATTCAACCATTGAACCGTTCTTCCCGTTGATAAGATTCAAACACCATCTGAAAGCTGAGGTTTGGGGCTTTATATTGTTATGACACGTAGGGTGGAGGTCTGCATTGGCTGAGGGGGAGGGGTGGAAATGGGTGGGGCAGAGAGCAGAACAGTGCAGTCGGTGAGAGAGAGATGGAGGATTTTGTTTAAGTTTTGCAGCATTTTATCAGTGTTTACTGGTGGATTCTTGTAAATAATTGGATATAATAGCAACCATGCTTTTTTGGAGTGTTCTATTGCAGTGTTTTTGTCAAGGTTGTTTGGTTTTTTTTTTGCCTTTTTTGGTGTATTTTTGTGGTTTGTAAAGTTCATTGATAGTTGGATTTTAGCAGTTTCAGTTTATTTACTTTTCTTTTGTATCAGACACGTAATCAGTTTCTCATACCTGACATGTTTCGGCAGTAAACTTCCGTCTTCATCAAACTAAACTAAAAGCTAATGATGTCAAATGACGACATCGGCCGATTGTCGCATGGGTTCGCTTCATTTACAGACGGGCATCCGTGGACAGCGCTGTTACCAGAAGACCCTGCAGCCACATGCAGCGCTCCCCAACGTGTGTGTGCACACGATAATGTTACATGTGTAAACGTCACCGTTATTTTATACAAGCAGCGTTCTTCATTTCTCCTGCTGTCCTGCTAACGGCAGCACTTCTGACCAAACGCCTTGTCTTTATGAAGGACAACTAAGGTAGTTCTATTTTTCCCTCCACCAAGAGTCACTGCTTCTGTCATTCCGAATATGTAAGAGCAGGAGGAATGCTCTTACATATTCGGCATCTTTGTATAAACAGGAGAGACTTGTTTTTCAGTCGGAGCTTTCCACCAGAATTTCTTGAGGGGAGTGAAAAGTGAAAAGAATGAACCCACAGATAGATGTTGTTTGATGTAACACAGTCTTATTTGTTTTTACAGATTTCCTAATCGACTACAATGACTTGAAAATAAAGCAGTGCACTTTTGATCAGTTTTGGCCTCTACACAATCACAAAATATGAGTTATATCTGCACTGCGATAACTCAAGCCAACGATAATTATGGCTATGGATTAGATTACATTATAAGGATTCATTACTTCAGGGGATGTAGCTCAGTGGTAGAGCACATGCTTTGCATGTTTGAGGCCCCAGGTTCAAGCCCTGGCATCTCCAAGGAAGCAGTTTCAAGGTCTGGCTCTTATCAGATACAACTTACATTAGGTGGACTTGTCAACTATACAGCTGTATATTTCACACAACTTTATGGGAAAGCTTGAATAAGAATGAAATAATAAACCATTCACCTTCTTAATTTTTTGTATTATTAGTGGGACTGCACTTGGCGGAGGTCTGCGCTCTACTGAGTGCCATTCTAGTTTCATTTTTTAGGTTTTAACTATGTGAATAAACACATCCTGAAAGTCTGACTTGTCATTTTTGTTGTATTTTATTCTGCAGCTATCTTAACTCACAGACCGGTCCTAATCTTGCGATAGTTTACAGATACACATAATATAGGGATATTCCATTTGTCAATTACAAATGAGAATGTTATAGTTATGAGTGAAGGAAAGCTCCAAATAGGCTAACAGTCATGGCTGAAGCAGCAAGAGACAAAGAAAAGAAAGTGTGAGATCAAATAGCAGGTGGGGCTAAGGTGAACACTGGCCCAGCTTTCACTGGCTGGAGTGAACGTAAAGAGGAGGAGGATACCCTGCCCATGGAGACCTGGACTTGGTATTGTTGTCATGAAATGATAAAACTAGATTTGCATGAGCCAAGAACAATAGGAACATAATATCTAGTAACTAAAGTACAACTGTAAACTATACTCCTGATCTAATTCCATGAACAAAATAATCTTCAAAATAAACAAAAAATAAGAAAATGACCAACAGATTTAACAGAATGAAGAACATAATGAAATTAATTTAAAAAATGAAAAAAGGCAACAAAATTAATATTAATAAAGGAAATAATCAAGAAAATACACATATACCATTTTACCAGGTGAAATCGTTTTTGAGATTAAAATGTTTTCCATTAACCCTAGTGCTAAAGACACAGCAATCCATCAACTTTCAGTCACTATATAAATAAATAAAACACAAAACTTGGTTAGAAACAATAAAAGACTAACATAAATAAAGTCTGAGTTCTAGTATGAGTTGATCCAAAAATGTAATTAATTAAAATGTTTAAAAAGTGCTACCACTAAGCAAAGGGTTGCACCTATATATGATATATGATGTTCTTCCAAATGTGTCCATTTTATTTAAAATCCATTTCCATGACATGTGAATCTGAAAAAACAAAAACAAAACATCTGGTCTGTGATTGGACGCCTGGAGGTCACCATGACAACCCATCAGGCTCACCACAAAACACTACAAATCCCACAGTCCTCTAGAGGGAGTCCCTGAACACACCACGACCCAGTAAACAGCTGGAAGCCCCGCCTGCTGACCTCTGACTGACGGCTGGGGGTTTAATCTGTGGGGGGCGGGGCCTGATGTGTAAAAACCAATAATCCAAGTGTGTGACAGTGTGGACAACAGAGAGAGAGAGAGAGAGATCATAGAAAAACACCATCCTCTTCCTTTCAGCTTCATCACCATCTTCATCCTCATCATCATCCTTCATCCTTGCAGTCTGAACACCTGCTCAGGTGAGCCTCAGGTCAGTCTTTAAGTTCAAGGTCTGAAAGGGTTTTTCAGTCTGATACTGACAAATATGTCGTCCAGCTGCTCTTCATCGTCGTCATCGTCCATTCTGCTGCTTTAAACCTGTTCGACTGAGAATATTTCAGTCACTAATGGACTAAAGATCATTTTATATCAGACTGGATTCACTACAGATCAGAGCAAACCTTTTATTTGTTATGTTTTGTTATGCAGAATATTGTAAAATCCAACCCCTGCATCAGGACGACCCAGATTCATCAAAAAACCCTAAAAACTACAGGAAGTCCACTGCTTTCTTTTTTTTAAAAAAATCATTTCTATCCATTGTCCTGTTGATGCTGTTGATATAAAGTGATGCAAAGCTCTAATAATCACAGCTGTTGCTTTAATTCAATAGATCCTCATTTATTTACAAAATTACAAAAATGTTTTCCCATGAAAAGTCATTTTTTAGTTCATCTTAATGACTGTAAGTATACAATGGATTATAAATCACAGCTCACAATGTGTTTTCTTCTTCTGCTGTCTGGATAAATGACTTCCTGTCTGCAACAACTGGTGAGTAAAATACACAAATATTTATACATTTCATGTTTATATGCCAAAAATAAGATATGTAGGTTTTGCTGTAACACACTAATGACTGCAGTCATTATATATATTCTGTAAAAATAATACATAATATGTAAATATTGTCCCCAAATAGTTTGATTCAGGGTCATGTCCCTTTAAAGGCAGGGAGGTTCCTATAGAATGATTCATTTATGAAAAGATAAAGGAATTTAAACCTACAGTAATAAAATAAATATCAAAACTGAGAATAGATGAGAATAGAAAAGGATAAACTACGAAAAATACTGAGAAAAATAATCCATAATCAAACATAGCATTGAAGTTATTGCTTTTATGATTTTGCTTTTATCTATTATATTTTACTCTGTTCTTAATTTATTTATTTTCTTGTACAGCACTTTGGTCCACTGTGGTTGTTTTAAAGTGCATTATAAATAAAGTTGCCCTGGATTGGATTGAATAAACATTAAACCAGTTTTTCATTTCAGTCATGATGTTTTCACATCATTTTCACACCACGTGTCAGTTTTATTTTCAGTAAATTCAACATGCGCTCGGTTTTCTTATACGTTTTCATCATGTTTCCGTCATAATATCCGCATATTTACGTCGTTTCTTCCGTTTTACACTTATATTATGGCATTATGTCTGCGCACAGCCGCAGCGTGCGTCATGACATCACAGCGCTGCACCGGCGGTGTGACGTCACAGAGAAAAATCATACCGGGAGGAAGAGGCGATCGTCCTGCACGAGGACAGGTAAAACTGCTTTGATTTAAAGATGAATCGATCATAGAAAGATAAGGTGATCGGTTTAGTGTCGATATGCCCAGAGGATTAGGGCCGTGGTTGGATGAACGAAACACCGGCAGGAGCGGGTCCTCTGCATCTCTGCAGCGCGAGGACAGCAGCGGGGTGTTTCCTGCAGCACGAGAGCACACACCGAAACACGCACGGACACGCGCGCACACGGTCACGCGCGCGGATTGTCTCCTTTGTAACATGAGTTAAATCAGATTTAAAGTCAGGTAAATGCGGTGAAGAGACACGTGGCAGACACTGGACTCAATGATCAACTTCTAGAATGATCACAGATCAATAAGTGATCAATAAAAAATAAATGAATGAATAAATAAATTAAAAAATGTCTGTCACCTATGATCACAAAAAACAGGCTCAAAGTTCAAGAACAACGAAAACTGGACTCATTTTTAACTCATTTTAAATGTTGGAAAAAATGGAATATATTAATGAACAGAAGTTAATGAGCCACAAAATGAACAAAAAATAATAAAAATTACAACAAAGTGAAGAACACGTGACAAAATACACAACAAAATTAACAAAATGTGCAACAAAATCTAGAAATGTAACAAAATCAGCAAAACTTAAAATACACAATAAATGTTTCTTTCGACTTTTCCCATCAGGGGTTGCCACAGCAAATCACTTTCACATGTTGATTTGGCAGAGGTTTTTATGTCAGACGCCCTTCCTGACACAACCATCTATATTTATCCGGGCTTTGGACCGGCACAACGAGACTCTGACCCTTGCGGCTACATGTATTGGGATGTATAATGTAGGACCTTTCCCAAGGGACCACCTTGGTCTCGAACCGACAAATCTTCTGCACCAAAGCCAGTGGCGTAAACCACAAAGACAAAATGATCATAGGACTTGCAGTTTCAGATGTTTTTGTTGGCAACTGATGAATTTTTAAGAATGAAACAGATATTTTCAGATTATTAGATTGTGTCCTTAAATAGGTTTTGTAGTTTTTATGATACATTTATGTCACAGCTGGATGGAACCATGACTGAGGGACGTCAACAGTTCAGTCAGGTTAATCCCTCACCTGCCGAATAGGCCACGCCCATAAACATGTTCATGTTCTTGGTGTGGGTTATTATATTTCATATGTAGTATTCACCATATCCATCGGCTGTAAGGTTCCACACAGACTTTTGCTGCTGTAAGTGTAAAGTGAAATGGAACGTCAGTGTTGTAGATCTGACCTCAGGATGAGCCTCACAGGATGTACACGAGGTTGGCTCTTGTGACTTCAGGTAGTGAACTAACCCAGTCAGGACATCGTCTTCCACCTGTCCCAAATGGACTATCTCCATGATAACTGTCACATTGACTGTTCTTTAGGTGAATCACCATGACGACAGAGCCAGGTGAGCCTCAGGAGGCCCGGCCCAAAGAGGCGGAGTCTTTTCCCGAAGCCGCTGCCCATTCCACACCCAAACAGGGCGGGCCACCCCAGAGCCATCCACAAAGCTCACTGGCCGAAGACACAGCCAGTCACCTGTCGTCGAGCAGTCGGATCGCCCGATCTCCTGCCAGGAACCCACTGAACTTCAGGACCATGCAGTGCAAGGTGGAGCTGCTGGACGGCACAGTGTTCAGCTGCACCATGGAGGTGAGACAGACGGAGGAGAGACAGGTGGAGGTGACACGGGGGGAGGTGAGACAGAGGGAGGAGAGATGGGTAAAGATGAGACAGGTGTCAGGGGGAGGAGGCACAGGTGGAGGTGAGACCTTCACCCATCTTTATTTACCTTCAAACATAGTCTGGTGGTCTTCAGGGGTGTCTGGACGCTGAAGGTGTTGGAACATCCTGCAGATGCACTAACCTGTGTAGTTTTGTAAATGGCGGTTGTGTCTGGCCCTGAGGTTCCTGCTTTGCGTTTGTGCAGAAACGTGCTCGTGGCGTGCTGCTCTTTGAGAAGGTCTGCGAACACATCAACCTGCTGGAGCGAGATTATTTCGCTTTGAACTTCAGAGACGCAGACAACAACAAGGTAACAGCGTTCATCCATTTTCCTGTTGGTGTCTGTTGGTCTGTGTGTGACCTTTGACCTTTGTCTTCTAGAACTGGTTGGATCCAGCAAAGGAGATGAAGAAGCAGGTCAGAGGTCAGTGAAGGGGGCGGGGCTTATCAGTTCACACCTGTTTGCACCAAAGCCTTTATTTAATTCATTTTTAGATTCTGTTTAGTTTTACTTAGTTTAGTTTCAGTTTATGTCTAAAAAAAAAATCACAGGGATGTGTGGAATTGTGGTTCAGGAATTTTAAGTGTTTTTTTTTTTTATCCTTTTTCAGTCTTAGTTTCAGGTTTTAATTTCAGCGTAATCCCTGTGCTCTGTCTTGAAGGTGTTCCCTGGAACTTTTCCTTTAATGTGAAGTTCTATCCTCCTGACCCCGCCCAGCTCTCTGAGGACATCACACGGTACGTCCCCTCACCTTGTTGGTCTAACCTTCTGTGGGTCATCTTCTCTGTCGTGGTCAGATCCAGTGGTGACACACGGCCACATGTCCTGTTCAATAGTGTCTGTGTTTAAAGTCAATAACTAATCTGCATGTTTAATACATGTATGACTAGGTCTCAGTAAGTCCTTTCACATGATATATGATACTATTTACAGAAATAATGTGACACAGACACCAAAATGAACATCATTTTATTCACTTCATTCAAATGTCCAAATCATGCTGTTCTCATTATAAATGGATCCTGAATGAAACATAAGGCTTCAGCTCGGATGTTAAACTACAACTGGCATCAATATTGGATCAAAATGTTGAAACGATCTGTTTGGATGAACACAAATCTGTTATGACATGAGGACAGCAGTTTGGACTTTTGTTTAGTGTCACAATAAAAGACTGACCGGAACTAAAACACTACAAATATGATCATAATATTTTATTAAATAGACAGATTACAACTGAAATGACATATACAGATAATAGCAGAGCATATTTGACTAATAATTGGATTGGACAGAACCTTTGGATAGTCATATACTGTTGAATAAGACGGAAAATATCACTGATACAAGAAAAAAAAAAAATTAAAGTTAATAGTGCATTTACATATATGAGTCTGAACAAATATTATTAAAGTTAATAGTGTATTTATTAGGGCTGGGAATATTCATGCGTTAATCGAGATTAGATTAATGTAAATTGTAATCGCGAATATTTTTTAATCGCGATCAGAGTTTTCCAGCATTTTCCGCACTTCTACCATCCACATGCAGCTCCTCTGGTTAAAACTCATTAAACTCATTGTCGGTTAAACGCGCTATTTCGAGTTTGGTAGTCTTTTGTTCCTTCTACGCATCCGTAGGCAGCTCAAGCGGAAGCTTTCTTGCGTTCATTTATTTACAATTTCTCAAAGTAGCCAGTCATTCATTCTTAATACTTGTTTTAAAATAAAAAAAGCCCGAAAGGTAAATTCCGCCTTTGTCTCTGTCTTCATTTTATTCCAATTTGACACAATGGTCAGAAATACTTTACATTGTGGGTTTAACTTTAGATTCGAACGGTCTTACTGCAAAATATCAATGTTACACATGCAAAGTAAATCAAGATTAATCGTGATTAACTATGAAATTTCTGAGATTAGTTGCGATCAAGAAAATTCATCTTTTGATAGCCCTAGTATTTACATAATCAGTTATTGACCCTGATGTTCCCTTTGGCTGGATCTGGCCCATAGTTGGATGTTTCCATACAAACCCACAGCATGTCTGTCTTAGATTCTGCTTGTACTTAACGTTCCTGTCTGTCTCTCAGGTATCTCCTTTGTCTTCAGCTCAGACAGGACATCATTTCTGGTCGACTCCCATGTTCCTTTGCGACTCACACTGTTCTTGGCTCTTACACCGTCCAATCAGAGCTCGGAGACTATGACCCTGGTACTGAAATCTACTGTAGAGTTCAATAGAATTTTATTTTTCATTGTATCTATAGAATGTCTTTGATAAGATGGACCAGAACAGAAAAAACATAAGAAAAGACAAACACAAATAAGGAAATATTCTTCAGTTCATGTCCTCTAGATGTAGTGGAGCAGTCAGCTGTAAGACGCCCCCTAGGGAACAAGTGAAGTCAACTGGTTTGATTCCTGTTGGTGTTTTTAATGGATGTTCATTCACTGTTTTCTTTACAGATGAGTGTAGCTCAGATTACATCAGTGAACTGTGTTTTGCTCCAAATCAAACTAAAGAAATGGAGGAGAAGATCATGGAGCTTCATAAAAGCCACAGGTTTGGACGTTTTATAATAATAATAATAATAACAACAACTAGAAAAGCACTCAGAGAACGCAAACCTCCGCCAAGCAGCACAGTTCCCCCACATATTGTGACTGACACCCCGC